>JASAMZ010003891.1:0-17500 GCA_030248115.1 Linhomoeus sp. GSCO2_2 | reverse complement strand
TCGGGCAAAGTCTGCCAAGTATTTAGCAAATAGTTTTAGATTTTGTAATTGGCGAAAATAGGGATATTTTTAAGGGGTTTATCAAAATTCCCTAGAATCGCCAATTTCAAATTAGCTTAAATTTTAAAATGTCGTTGCATGGATGTGTTGGGCATAGTCTACCAAGTGTATAGCTTAGTTTAAAATTATATGATTAACAAAATTAGGGATGTTTTCAAGGGTTTTGTCAAAATGCGAAAACTTCAATGATTATAAACAGCTTAATTTTTTCGCCCGGCCTTAGCCGGGCGAACCCTATCAAGAGCTCAGCGCCCGTGCATGCGTACGTACGTCACGCTCGCTTCGGGCTAAATAACTCGCTCGTCTGACATCGTAGGATGGAGTTTGAGACATCGTCGGGTAGCCCGCAACTCCTCTAGCCTTCAAGGTGGTCGAAACGAAAATGCGTTTTCAAATTCGAGCGCTACAGTATCCCAAAGTGGAGTCCATTTTAAGACAAAAGTTGACCGAACCTAGTCAAATCGCATATAAAAATGAAGCGTTCCAGCTCCTGAGCACGAATCCGAAGTTTCAAAACTTTAAACAAAATACTTTAAACTTTAAACTTTAAACAAAATAAAAGTTTCAAAACTTTAAACAGAGCGCTACAGTAACCAAAACGCGTCAGAAAGTAGTGATTTTGGCGTAGTCGGGGGCTTTATAACTCGCTCGTCTGACGTCGTAGGAAGGAGTTTGAGACATCGTCGGGTAGCCGCGGACTCCTCTAGCCTTCTAAGTGGTCGAAGCTAAACAAGTTTTCAAATTCGAGCGCTGCAGTATCCCAAAGTTGGGTCCATTTTAAAGACAAAAGTTGACCGAATCTGGTCAAATCACATACCAAAATGAAGCGCTCGAGCTCCTGACCACGAATCTAACAACAAAAAGCATCAAAAGTTTAAACATAGCGCTACAGTAACCAAAACACGTCCGAAAGTGGTAATTTCGACATGGTCATATCTCGGCACCCGTGAGTCGCAGAGCAACGTGCTCGGCGTCATCAATGAGCATGCCATAAGGAGATGTTGATTCAAGAGTCACAGTTCGAAGACATTTTGAACTGCGTACGCTACAGTAGCCTAAAGTTTCGCGTCGAAAACTCAAAATTTGACCAAACGCAGTCAAATCACACATCAAATTGAAGCGCTGGAGCTGCCGAGCACGAATCTAACAACGAACAGTCTCAAAGATTCAAATTCCGCGCGCTACAGTAACACAAAGTTTCTCGTCGAATCGTAGAAACCACTTTCAAATTCATCGAAACTAGGTATATATTAGTGTAGCGCTAGAGCTTCCGAGTGTGACTTTGACAATGAGAAGTTTTGAATTTGCGTGCAACAGACCACAGTATCAAGATCGCGTCAAATGCAGCAGATTTCGACTTTGCTATATCTTGGTACTCGTGCAACGCAGAGCGACAGTCTTGACATCGTTGAAGAGCTCACTGCGAAGGGAAGCGAGAGGCCAAAACGAACACAACTACAACGCACGCACACACGAGGAAGGCGATACGGAGTTGTCGGCCGATGAAAGTCGACGATTTCTTTCACAAAACTAAACTGTTTTGAGTCACGTTCATGGTGTTTGGTGGCCCTGAAGAGGGCCGTTGGGTTGGGGGAGGGGGGAGAGAAGAGGACTACTCGTCCTCAGGCTCTTGATCTCGCGCGCCTGGATCTTGAGCGTGTCGAAGAGGCGAGCGACCAACTGGCGTCGCCAGCGGCGGCTGTGCTTGGCTCGGAAGAAGGGGTCGTAGGCGGCGAAGAAGGGCGCCTGGTTGACGTCCTACTGGTCGCACAGCGCCATGTAGCGGCAGGTGACGTTGTAGACGGCGACTGACTTGAGCAGGTCGGGCAGGATTTCTCAAACCGTCTCCTCGTCCTTGGGCAGCTTCTCGATTCCCATCTTCGTCATTTTCTTCGCCAGATCTTCCGAGTAGGCTTGAAAGAACAGGCGTTTCATTTTCGGCGATTGAAAGGGGATAAAAGGTTCCAAAATTTGATCGATTTACCTTTTTGCGTGAGCGTGATTAGCTATAGTTTTTGGCGCGAAATCTGACTAGGGTGTGGTGTGTTGTACTGTGTATAAGTATAGGCACCAAAACAGATACCGTCAGTGCCGCCCATCTGTTTAGTTCATTAGGAGCGCGCGAAATCGAAATTGGCCCTCCCTTTGCTGGTTCGAAATGTCTTCTGAAATGAATTGCTTTGACTGTCACCCGCTTTGCCAGAAGTCTCTCCACTACGACGCCATCGACGAAGACTGAGTGGTCGTCACCGTCGGCTATGAGGAGACCATCGACGGCCGTCTCCAGTGCAAGATTTGTGGCTACTGCTTCAACACCTCCCATGGCCGTCTTACGTTGTAGAGCCGCAATCGACACGTCATTTGAACGGTCTCAGCGTGCTCTTTCATGCGACGGCATAAATGTTTCCAATTAGTAAAATACGCATAATGGAAATCGACATTCGGTACGTTTTGAGCACTATAAGGACTCTAACTCGCTCGTCTTGCGTTGTAGAGCGGCATTCGTTCGACCGTTTGAAAGCTTACATACTCATTCCTAAAGAAATACTTTTGTTTTTTAACCCTTGTCTTACGAACAACTTTGTCTGCTAAAAAAATTAGTCCCGGACGATCCCAATGTTGCCTTGCAACAACCGCTCAGAAATGCGTGTGTCTTGCTCAAAAAATTAATCCCGGGCGATCCCAATGTTGCCTTGCAACAACCGCTCAGAAATGCGTGTGTCTTGCTAAAAGAATTAATCCTGGGCAATCCCAATGTTGCCCTGCAAGACCCTTCAGAAAGGAGCATGTCACAAGTACCGCATGAATAGTGGACTCCGAGCGGGCGCGCGTCATATCGGAAAGGCTTCTAAATACTTTACAAGAGTATCCACTCTTTTACTCTCCCAATTTGAAACACTCACAAACCACTCTGCTTTAATAAAACAACTCCACTTTTTTAAAACTGCTTGTTGCTCTAAGCTTGTTTCGCCGCTCCCCAGGGCGGAGAGTATATATATGGACGCGATTGTCTGTTCGTGTGTGTGTGTGTGTGTGTGTCTGTCTGTCTGTCTGTCCGCTTGGAACAACAAGACATGACGGTTAGTACAACAACATGACATTTTCAAGAATATTGTCAAAATTCCCAAATTTCAACAAAATCAAACGACTTAATTTCATAATATCTTTACATGGTTGTGTTGGGCATAGGCTGCCAAGTATTTAGCAACTCATTCTAGATTATATAATTAGCGAATTTTGGGATATTTTCAAGGTTTTTGTCAAAATTCCCAAATTACAACAATTTCAAACAGCTTTAATCTCACAATGTCTTTGCGTTGATGCATTGGGCTCGAGATATTTACCATTAAAATACGAAAATGCCCCCCCCTAGCCGAAAGTGTACCCCCCATACCCCCCTCCCCCCAGGTACCCCCTCCCGCCGTCCCCAAAAGAACCCTCCCCCTAGAATTTAAAAAATTTTCGCTTGCGGCGCTTAAAAATGGCAAAAATTTCGCCTGCGGCGCTATATTTTGGACGTTTTTGACCAAAATTAAGCGATTTTTGGCACTTTTTGACCTATTTTTGCAACATTTTCTTATTTTTTGGTACTTTTTTGGCAAAATTTTTAGGTCATTTGACCCCCCCCCCGGGGCCTTAGACCCTCCCCCCCCCCCCCCCCCGAGGGGTCCTATAATCACCCCGCCCCCCTGGCCGGTTGGCGCTTACACGTATGCGCACGCACGCACGCACGCACGCACGCACGCACGCACGCACGCACGCACGCACGCACGCACACACACACACACACACACACACACACACACACACACACACACACACACACACACACACACACACACACACATACCGTAAATCCTCCAATAAGCGCCCTGGGCGCTTATTTTTTCAACCTACCTCTAGGAGGGGCGCTTATTGGAGGTGGGCACTTATTAACTCGACCCCTCGAGAGTGACAAAATTTGTTCAAAATATCCAATTGTTGTCACAGTTTTGTGTACATCTGCATTGATATTGAGCTGAAACTGCTGTGAGTTGATCAAAATACCTACAATCGATCGTTGTGCTGTCATTGATAGCCTAATCTGGTGTAGGAATGGTCATAGAGCACATGAAGTAGTGTTAGTACTAATGGTACTTACAAAAGGTGGGCGCTTATTGGGGGGGCGCTTATTTTCTCAACCTTCCTCTAGGAGTGGCGCTTATTGGAGGGGGGGGGGGGCACTTATTCGAGGGGGGGCGCTTATTGGAGGATTTATGGTACACACATTGTCAACCGTATATATACACCTCGCCGCGCAGAGGCGCGGCGAAAAAAAGCGCGAGTTCTTAAACACTTGTAGTCTCTCAAGTTGCAGCGTTCATCGTGCTCAAATATGACAAGAATGAGGACTTCTACAACTCATTTGTTTCTGCCATGGGGGTCAAAGGAGATGTCGCACGTCGAATCCTAGCTCAGTTAAAGCACTACAACACGCCTCATTCTACTATTGGATCGTTATCGAAGGGTCATTTGATGAACAGCATCAACAACAACAGAACGTTAAAAGAAATAATCGTGAAAACTTATTATTGGGATTACAAATTGTTTGGGATTGACGTATGTCTGTGATCATTTAGGCGTTGTCGCATCCTTTCGCCTATCCACCACAAAACAAGCGTAGAGTAAGAAGGTTTGTGTAGGAACTGGGACACCATTTTGGCATCAGTGTGAACTTGAGAGGATGTGGGCGATAGTGTGCACTGGATAGTGAAGTGCCGCTAGACATTTAGTGGGCAATCTGATAGAATGTCGCTGCAATTGGGTTTGGAGTAATGATGGCAACTTGAAAACTGGGTAAGTACTTACCCAGTTTTACCTGGTTTTTAAAAACCGGGTATACTTACTTGGTACTTACCCGGTTTCGTTTAGCCCTACCCAGTTTTTACTTACCCAGAATCGCCAAAAATAACTGGGTAAAACCGGGTAAAACTGGGTACCCGGTTTTCTAGAAACCGGGTATACTTACTTTTACTTACCCGGTTTTATTTTGGAAGAATTTACTCACTTTTACTTACCCGGTTTAAATTTCGAAAGTTGCCATCACTAGTTTGGAGTTTTCGCATTTGGTCGTGGTTCCTACTACTGGGTTTTTCCACTTAAGCGCCCCCCCCCGCCCCCCCCGCATAAGCGCCCTGGGGCGCTTACGTGGTGCCAAAGTTTTTCGCTATGATGGCAGTAAAATAGCGGGTCTGATGGGAAAATTACGCGGGAAGACGTGGAATATTACAATAGCAACACATTTCAGACCTTTGTTAGACGAGTTTTACTGATCTGTTAAGCTGTAAATTGCTCAAATCGCGCATATATGTGGTTTGGCAGAGGTTGAGGAAGCTGTGTAGGGCGCCCGCAACGAGTCACAAGGCCTCGTTTTGTTTTGAAATTCAGTGTAACTGCCAGATAAGCTATATAGTGACGTCTTTGTGGCTGGAAGTTGTCGGTTGGACACTTAGAGATCATCATAAATGCACAGAAAGCCACAATAGTTCGCCAGAACTCTCCTACAGTAGTTTAGAGCATTTTCCGTTTTAGCGCCACAGGGCGCTTAGATGGCGTCAACTTTAGGTCGTCTCAGGACCCATTTCAACGTAAGCGCCCCGGGGCGCTTAAGCGGAAAAATCAGTGTCGAATCCGCGAATGGATCAGGAAAATCGCCCCAGGCACACATTTCGAAGATATTAGCTCGCTGAGTAGCATTCCGCAAAAAGGGTTCCTCCAGCATTCCCCGGTTTGGCAGCCAAAGAAAACAAGCTTAGAGTAGCAAGCTTTGTCTAACAAGCTGTGTGTGTAAAAAGTTCAACCTATACTTTGTGTCTGTCAAATCTTGGTGAACAGTGAAGTAAACTTTACACACATCATAGCGGTATCTGGAGAAAGTTTCTTGAGAACGTGTACCATATACCAAGTGCAGCTATCACCACGATACGGTTATCTGTACAGCTGATCTAAAGTTAATTGATATCGCCGCGTTCCTATATGTTATCGGCATGATACGATGTCGTTATCTGATGTTTCTTACCTGTGTGAAAACTGCACATCCAACAAACAAGCTTAGAGTAAAAACTGGGTACCCGATGATGGTGTATAGCGTGTCGTGCATCTGAGGAGTGTATTCAATATTGTGTCAGAATAGAAACTTGAGCATTTTTTCTTTGGGGAGTACGCCGCAGTTACCTCGAGCTTCCAAAGAAAGTCTGTGCCATTGTTGGGCATTCGATGCCTATATGGTGCATTGGTGGGTACTGATCCATGAATGGATCAGGAATGTTCGCCGCAGGTTCACTTTGGAATGAAGAGGGTCTAAATGGGACGACGCCCTTTTCTTTTGGGTCACAAATGCGAATGGTGATGATACCATTGCTGTAGATTGCAGAACCGCGCAGTGAACAGACTTGCCGCGTTTCGTTTTTGATTGAATAGGTGGCAGAAACATACGTTGCCGGGCACATCCATGGAAAAATATTACTAAGTTTTAGCTATTTAAAATTGCCGAAATCTGCCATATTTGAAAAAACCTTGAAAATATCCCTAATTTTGTGAATTCTAAAATCTGAAGCTGCTTCATAATTACTTGACATACTACGCCGATACATCCACACAAAGATATTTTGAATTTTAAGTTGTTTGAAATTGTCGAAATTTGGTAATTTTGAGAAAAACCTTGAAAATATTCCTAAATTCATTAATTATAAAATATAGAACTATTTGCTAAATAGTTGGCAGACTATGCCCCGCACAACCATGCAAAGACATTCTGAAATTTAAGCTATTTGAAATTGTCAAAATTTGGGAATTTTAGCAATGCCCTTGAAAATATACCTAATTTCGCTAATTATAAAATCTGAAACTATTTATTAAATGCTTGGCAAACTATGCTGCATACATTCGTGCAAAAAAATTTTGAAATTTACACTGTTTGAAATTGCCAAAAATTGGAAATATTGACAAAACTCTTGAAAATATGCCTAATTTCATCAATTATAAAATCTGAAACAATTTGATAAATACTTGGCAGACTATGCTCGACACATTCGTGAGAAGAAATTTTGAAATTTAAGCTGTTTTAAATTAGCGAATTCGTCTTCCGCGTCACAGAATACCCTAGAATCGACATTGACCCTGTAGAACAACAGATTTCAAGTTGCGTCAAAGTAAGGTTACAGTAGGTCGACTTTCGGCCAAAAATCGCGAATCTTGACCCGAAACGCAAAAATAACGCCACATTCGGAGTCAGCGACCTCGAACGTGCTGAATTCGACTCTAACTTTCATCTCGCACTCCGGAGCAGAAATTGATTTTTGACGCAGCCGGGGTACGGTAGCCAAAAAAATATTTTTAAAACTTGGTTCCGGACTAGTTTTTAACGGGGAATCGAGTGGTGCAGTCCTTTTTGCCCTAGCGAATCGCAAGCGAGCGTTAAAATTGCCGAAAATCGGCAAAATCGTTGGCCTTTGAGTCACCATTTTGAAAGATCTACTGGGTGGATTCTGGCGATTTTTGTGCCAAATGATAGCAAATCGATTGGTGCTTCCGGGAAGTTGTTTTCGCTTCCGCTTCCGGGAAGTTGTTGTGGAGTTTTCGCATTTGGTGGTGGTTCCTACTACCGGGTTTTTCCGCTTAAGCCCCCCCCCCCACCCGCATAAGCGCCCCGAGGCGCTTACGAGGTTTTCACTGCCACATAAGCGCCCCGGGGCGCTTACGTGGTGCCAAAATTTTTCGCTATGATGGCCGTAAAATAGCAGGTCTGACGGGAAAATTACGCGGGAAGACGTGGAATATTACAATAGCAACACATTTCAGACCTTTGTTAGACGAATTTTACTGATCTGTTACACTGTAAATTGCTCAAATCGCGCATATATGTGGTTTGGCAGAGGTTGAGGAAGCTGTGTAGGGCGCCCGCAACGAGTCACAAGGCCTCGTTTTGTTTTGAAATTCAGTGTAACTGCCAGATAAGCTTGTATGTGACGTCTTTGTGGCTGGAAGTTGTTGGTTGGACACTTAGAGATCATCATAAATGCACAGAAAGCCACAATAGTTCGCCAGAACTCTCCTACAGTAGTTTAGAGCATTTTCCGTTTTAGCGCCCTGGGGCGCTTAGATGGTGCCAACTTTAGGTCGTCTCAGGACCCATTTCAACGTAAGCGCCCCGGGGCGCTTAAGCAGAAAAACCCAGTATCGAATCCGCGAATGAATCAGGAAATTTGCCCCAGACACACATTTCGAAGATATTAGCTCGCTGAGTAGCGTTCCCCAAAAAGAGTTCCTCCAGCGTTCCCCGGTTTGGCAACCAAAGAAAACAAGCTTTGTCTAACAAGCTGCATGTGTAAAAAGTTCAACCTATACTTAGTGTCTGTCAAATCTTGGTGAACAGTGAAGTAAACTTTACACACATCATAGCGGTATCTGGAGAAAGTTTCTTGAGAACGTGTACCATATACCAAGTGCAGCTATCACCACGATACGGTTATCTGTACAGCTGATCTAGAGTTAATTGATATCGCCGCGTTCCTATATGTTATCGGCATGATACGATGCCGTTATCTGATGTTTCTTACCTGTGTGAAAACTGCACATCCAACAAACAAGCTTAGAGTAACAAGCTTAGAGTAAAAACTGGGTACCCGATGATGGTTGGTTGGCATTGCATAGTGTGTTGTGCATTTGAGGAGTATATTCAATAGTGTGTCAGAATACAAAGTTGAGCATTTCTTAGGGGAGTTTCGCCGCAGTTACCTCGAGTTTCCAAAGGTAGTTTGTGCCATTCTTGGGCAATCGTTGCCTATAAGGCGTATTGGTGGGTACTGATCCATAAATGGATCAGGAATGTTCGCCGCAGGTTCACTTTGGAATGAAGAGGGTCTAAATGGGACGACGCCCTTTTCTTTTGGGTCACAAATACGGGCGGTTATGATACCGTTGCTGTAGATTGCAGAACCGCACGCACAGTAATGGCCGCGTTTCGTGTTCGATCGAATAGGTGGCAAAACATACGTTGTACGACACATCCATGGAAAAACATTGCGTACTTATAGCCATTTAAAAATGCCGAAATCTGCCATATTTGACAAAACCCTTGAAAATACCCCTAATTTCTTGAATTCTAAAATCTGAAACTGTTTCATAATTACTTGACATACTACGCAGGGTACATCCACGCAAAGATATTTTAAAATTTAAGTTGTTTGAAAGTGTCGAAATTTGGTAATTTTGAGAAAAACCTTGAAAATATGTCTAACTTCGTTAATTATAAAATGTAGAACTATTTGCTAAATAGTTGGCAGACTATGCCCGATACAACCATGCAAAGACATTCTGAAATTTAAGCTATTTGAAATTGTCTAAATTAGGGAATTTTAACAATACCCTAGAAATATACGTAAATTCGTTAATTATAAAATCCGAAACTATTTGTTAAATACATGGCAGACTATGCTCGATACTTCCGTGCAAACAAACTTTGAAATTTAAGCCATTTGAAATTGTCGAAATTTGGGGATTTTGACAAAACCCTTAAAAATATCCTAAATTTCATTAATTATAATCTCTGAAACTATTTGCTAAATACTTGGCAGACTATGCTCGACACATCCGTGCAAAGAAGTTCTGAAATTTAAGCTGTTTGAGATTGCCGAAATTTGGGAATTTTGAAAATACCCTTGAAAATATCCCTAATTCCGTTAATTATAAAATCTGAAACTATTTGATAAATACTTGGCGGACTATGCTCGACACATCCGTGAAAAGAAATTTTGAAATTTAAGCTGTTTGAAATTGTCGAAATTTGGGGATTTTAACAAAATCCTTAAAAATATCCTAAATTTTGTTAATTATATTCGCTGAAATTATTTGCTAAATACTTGGCAGACTATGCTCGTATATCCGTGCAAAGAAGTTTTGAAATTTAAGCTGTTTGAATTTGTCGAAATTTGGGAATTTTGACAAAAACCTTGAAAATATCCCTAATTTCGTGAATTCCAAAATCCAAAACTATGTCACAAATTCATCGCGTCATATGCCATTGCCATTTCAGCAAAAACTATGCCGATACGGCTTGTAAATAAAAGTGTCATTTTTGACATTTTCATAATTTAATTGTCAATATCTCGAAATAGCGAAATTAGCAACAGAAACGGACATCGACACGTTACTCAGCGCAGTTGACTCCATTGGGTGGCACTAACCGTCACGTCTAGTTTTTCCGTACTGACAGACACACACACAGAGGAACGAACAGACAATAGCGTCCGTATATATACTCGCCGCGCTGGGGCGCGGCGAAAAAACTGGGTACCCGATGATGGTGTATAGCGTGTCGTGCATCTGAGGAGTGTATTCAATATTGTGTCAGAATAGAAACTTGAACATTTTTTCTTTGGGGAGTACGCCGCAGTTACCTCGAGCTTCCAAAGAAAGTCTGTGCCATTGTTGGGCATTCGATGCCTATATGGTGCATTGGTGGGTACTGATCCATGAATGGATCAGAGGTGCGCCCGGTATACTGATACGCATACGCATTTCTCGGTATACCGATTTATTTTGGAATGCGTATACCATACAGATACGCATACGCATTCATTCGCCCATACGCATACGCATACTCATACGCATTACAATTTTAATGTGTATTTGAATGCGTACGGCCAATAGCGCAATCTTGCCAAACCATGCAAAAGTTGACTGTTAGAAAGCTATTCGTTGCAAAAAGACCGCCTGCGGCGCTGAAATCTTGTCAGATTACAAATAATTGCCATTTGGGAAGCTGAATTGAGTTTCAAGCGCCCTGCGATTGGCACTAAGTGGTAATTTTGTCCTTAACTTGTGCCTACCTAGCACCTTTCTTTTGTTCAGTGACAGGCGTCTTCCTCCGTTTCAAGCTGCATGCACTGTATCGCTTGGCAATTCACTTAATTCTGAAATTCATATGTCACGCCTGACAGTTCGCTTACTTGGCTGGCAACCATCTAAGACTCAAAACTTCAGAGCGATCTCAGCCAGTTGACAAACAAGTTAGACTTGGGATACCTTGTCGAAGCTTCTTACCTAATATGATATGATGCAGTCATATATTTGCCACATGACGAGAAGGAAATTGTCCCAGTCACAAAGAAAATTGGGCATTTGTAATTGATCTGAACTACGGTAGTTCATACGCATACGCATACGCATATACCGCGGTATGGCATTTGAAAATACAGATACGCATACGCATTAATCGGTATGACTTCAGAAAATACGCATACGCATACGCATTGAAAAATTTTCATACCGGCGCACCTATAGGATCAGGAATGTTCACCGCAGGTTCACTTTGGAATGAAGAGGGTCTAAATGGGACGACGCCCTTTTCTTTTGGGTCACAAATGCGAATGGTGATGATACCATTGCTGTAGATTGCAGAACCGCGCAGTGAACAGACTTGCCGCGTTTCGTTTTTGATTGAATAGGTGGCAGAAACATACGTTGCCGGGCACATCCATGGAAAAATATTACTAAGTTTTAGCTATTTAAAATTGCCGAAATCTGCCATATTTGAAAAAACCTTGAAAATATCCCTAATTTTGTGAATTCTAAAATCTGAAGCTGCTTCATAATTACTTGACATACTACGCCGATACATCCACACAAAGATATTTTGAATTTTAAGTTGTTTGAAATTGTCGAAATTTGGTAATTTTGAGAAAAACCTTGAAAATATTCCTAAATTCATTAATTATAAAATATAGAACTATTTGCTAAATAGTTGGCAGACTATGCCCTGCACAACCATGCAAAGACATTCTGAAATTTAAGCTATTTGAAATTGTCAAAATTTGGGAATTTTAGCAATGCCCTTGAAAATATACCTAATTTCGCTAATTATAAAATCTGAAACTATTTGTTAAATGCTTGGCAAACTATGCTGCATACATTCGTGCAAAAAAATTTTGAAACTTACACTGTTTGAAATTGCCAAAAATTGGAAATTTTGACAAAACTCTTGAAAATATGCCTAATTTCATCAATTATAAAATCTGAAACAATTTGATAAATACTTGGCAGACTATGCTCGACACATTCGTGAGAAGAAATTTTGAAATTTAAGCTGTTTGAAATTAGCGAATTCGCCTTCCGCGTCACAGATTACCCTAGAATCGACATTGACCCTGTAGAACAACAGATTTCAAGTTGCGTCAAAGTAAGGTTACAGTAGGTCGACTTTCGGCCAAAATCGCGAATCTTGACCCGAAACGCAAAAATAACGCCACATTCGGAGTCAGCTGAATTCGACTCTAACTTTTATCTCGCACTCCGGAGCAGAAATTGATTTTTGACGCGGCCGGGGTACGGTAGCCAAAAGAATATTTTTAAAACTTGGTTCTGGACTAGTTTTTAACGGGGAATCGAGTGGTGCAGTCCTTTTTGCCCTAGCGAATCGCAAGCGAGCGTTAAAATTGCCGAAAATCGGCAAAATCGTTGGCCTTTGAGTCGCCATTTTGAAAGATCAACTGGGTGGATTCTGGCGATTTTTGTGCCAAATGATAGCAAATCGATTGGTGCTTCCGGGAAGTTGTTTTCGCTTCCGCTTCCGAGAAGTTGTTGTGGAGTTTTCGCATTTGGTGGTGGTTCCTACTACCGGGTTTTTTCGCTTAAGCGCCCCCCCCCCCCCCGCATAAGCGCCCCGGGGCGCTTACGAGGTTTTCACTGCCACATAAGCGCCCCGGGGCGCTTACGTGGTGCCAAAATTTTTCGCTATGATGGCAGTAAAATAGCGAGTCTGACGGGAAAATTACGCGGGAAGACGTGGAATATTACAATAGCAACACATTTCAGACCTTTGTTAGACGAATTTTACTGATCTGTTACACTGTAAATTGCTCAAATCGCGCATATATGTGGTTTGGCAGAGGTTGAGGAAGCTGTGTAGGGCGCCCGCAACGAGTCACAAGGCCTCGTTTTGTTTTGAAATTCAGTGTAACTGCCAGATAAGCTTGTATGTGACGTCTTTGTGGCTGGAAGTTGTTGGTTGGACACTTAGAGATCATCATAAATGCACAGAAAGCCACAATAGTTCGCCAGAACTCTCCTACAGTAGTTTAGAGCATTTTCCGTTTTAGCGCCCTGGGGCGCTTAGATGGCGCCAACTTTAGGTCGTCTCAGGACCCATTTCAACGTAAGCGCCCCGGGGCGCTTAAGCAGAAAAACCCCATATCGAATCCGCGAATGAATCAGGAAATTCGCCCCAGACACACATTTCGAAGATATTAGCTCGCTGAGTAGCGTTCCCCAAAAAGAGTTCCTCCAGCGTTTCCCGGTTTGGCAACCAAAGAAAACAAGCTTTGTCTAACAAGCTGCGTGTGTAAAAAGTTCAACCTATACTTAGTGTCTGTCAAATCTTGGTGAACAGTGAAGTAAACTTTACACACATCATAGCGGTATCTGGAGAAAGTTTCTTGAGAACGTGTACCATATACCAAGCGCAGCTATCACCACGATACTTTTATTCTAGCCCACCTGGTAACAATTTCCCAATGTTGCCGCGTTCCTATATGTTATCGGCATGATACGAGCCTGTTTACTCTGATGTTTCTTACCTGTGTGAAACTGCACATCCAACAAACAAGTTTAGAGTAACAAGCTTAGAGTAAAAACTGGGTACCCGATGATGGTTGGTTGGCATTGCATAGTGTGTTGTGCATTTGAGGAGTATATTCAATAGTGTGTCAGAATACAAAGTTGAGCATCTTTTTTCTCAGGGAATTTTGCCGCAGTTACCTCGAGTTTCCAAAGGTAGTTTGTGCGTATTGGACTTGTAATTTTTTATTTACGCAACCTAGAAAGATGAAATGTTTTACGCATTTGTTCACCTTATGATGCACTTTGGTGGTCAACTTCGATTGGCGGCCCAGCATGCACCACTAGAGCTCGGCCGTCTTGAGCGGGACTTAGCCAAAATTTCGGCCAATTTTTCATCGGGCCCCACGGCCGCAACACTTAACCGACCCCGTTGATTTTTTAATACAAAAAATGCCATTACTAGACAATTCTAACGAGCCAACAACCACTCTCCTAGCTAGTACCGTTCGCGAGAACGAGGCCGAAAGCCTTCCGATCAGTACAAGATCGCTGAATTTTTCGACAGTTTTCATTTAATATCTCGGGAACCACCCAACCGATTTGGCTGAAATTTGAGCACAATACTTCTTGTTACTATGAACATCTTTGGTGAAAATTTCAGCCCGATCGGTTAAGTCTACCTATATGACGTAGTACTAACCCCTAGTCCCCGGGGGCGCACTGGCCTCCGGCCGAACAAATTGGGTTGAGCGCTTACGCGCTCAACCCGATTACAATTAACCAAAATGGTACAAGCACAGTTACAGGCAATGTAACTTATAAACCAGTTAGTGACACCATGTATAGAATCATTAATAGTCACACACAACTAGCAGCCAAATACAATATAAAACTAAGTACTAAAGAGTGTAGATTGCCAAGTATACACATGATACCTAAATTGCACAAAAATCCCTATGGCTACAGATTTATATCAAGTGCCAAAAGTACTACACTACAAAGATTAGCCTTAGAACTTCACAAAATCTTAACCTTGTTCAGAACACATCTTAAAAACTATTGTAAGGTTATACAAACCCGTTCAGGCAAAAATTTGTTTTGGTCCATAAACAGCAGTCAAGAACTCATACAAATAATAAAGGATTCTGCAAACCACAATAAAATTAAATCACTTAATACTTATGATTTTTCCACTCTGTTTACCTCCCTACCACACAAAACTATCATAGAACAAGTTGATTTCATAGCAAACAAACTCTTCAAACACAAAAACCACCAATATGTAGCATGCGGTTATACAAAAGCCTTCTATACAGATTCCACAACATCAGAATATATATATTTTCACAAAAATGACATTGTTAATCTTCTTTCTACTATTCTTGGTGAAACTTACTGTACCTTTGGTAATAAAGTATTCAAACAAGTAAAGGGTATCCCAATGGGAAGTAGTTGTTCACCAATGTTGGCAGACTTAACACTATTAGCATTTGAGTATCAATATCTAGAAAATCAAACCCAATATGCTGCTATTGGTAATGACACTATCATGGCAAGGTATATCGATGACATTGTAGCATTGAGTGATAACACTAGTAACATAGACAACATATTAAGAAACATTTACCCAGAATGACCACTAAATAGAACCAACCAATACTGAAATCATGCAAAATACCTAGACCTCCAAATTTCCCTTCACCCCTTTCCAAATAACAACTTTTGACAAAACAGATGAATTCCCAAGGAAGGAGTATATGGAAACTAACCAAGAAGGTCAACATAGTACATTGTGCTATTTACAGGCATGGAGCTGGTGCGATCCTTTTTGAAATGTAAGGCAGTGGCAGGGGCGAGGGGCCGAATGGATACTCCAGATCTATCTGAAATGTCCTATGGGCTAAACCCAATTGTCTATGGGCTAAAGCCAAGTGCCTATTGTGTATTTACAGGCATGGGAGCTGGTGCAGTAGTAAATGTAGGCAATGGCAGGGGCACATTGTCAAATGTGTTGAGGCCTATCTCAAATGTCCTACATGCTGAATACCCATGGGCTATTGACCATAGAGATTCTCCTACGGGCTAAAGGCTCTAGTCTATATTACTAAGCGGCCTAGAGTCTGTCCATCTGTTTGTTTGTTTGTTTGTTTGTTTGTGGATCTGTGTGCGCCATAACTCTAGACACAGTTGACGGATCCATACTCACCCAATGGCTGAAACTGACCGTCATACACTGTAGTTTTGCATGAAAGTTTGTTGACATTAGTCGATTTCAAAATTCCGAAACATTGCGAAAATATCGACTGCACCAGTACATCCTGAGCACAGAAGGCACGACACGCTGCGACTGACGTTTGATTTTGCACCAAAAGCGCTCTACAGTGTCTCCATTCACGACAGAGTTGTTGTTGTGAAGACTCTAAAGCCTATTCGCAGGCACTGCATGCACTGGCAGGGGCACAGCATCAAACTGCTTTGGATCTATGCCAAATGTCTTTAGATCTATCTGAACTCTTTTACGGCCTAAACCCAAAAGTCTACGGGCTAAACCCAACTATCTATTGTGTATTTACAGGCACGGGAACTGGTGCGAGCATAAATGCAGGCACTGGCAGGTGCACAGTGTCAAATGTCTTTAGATCTATCTGAAATCTCCTACGGGCTAAACCAAATGTCTTAAATCTATCTGAAATCTTCTAATGGGGTTAAACCCAAATGTCTACGGGCTAAACCCAACTATCTATTGTGTATTTACAGGCACGGGAACTGGTGCGAGCATAAATGCAGGCACTGGCAGGGGCACAGTGTCAAATGTCTTTAGATCTATCTGAAATCTCCTAATGGCTAGAAACCCAAATGTCTATGGGCTAAACCCACGCGTCTGTTGTGTATTTACAGGCACGGGAGCTGTCGTGCACCTAAATGTAGGCACTGGCAGGGGCACAATGTCAAATGCCTTTAATTCTATCTCGAAGTGTTCTACGGGCAAAACCCAAGTGACTACGGGCTAAGCCCAAGCATCTATTGTGTATTCACAGGCACGGGAGCTGGCGAGATCCTAAACATAGGCACTGACAATGGCACAGGTTCTTAACAACCTGACACTCTAGCTGCAGTGTCTCTGCAGTGCACTGAATTCGACGTATTCGCGTTATCTCCTTCATGCTCTGCAGATTACCCATATGCTGTTGACCATGAAGATTCTCCTACGGGCTAAAGGCTCTAGTCTACATTACTATGCTAGCTAGGTGTTTTGTCCGTCCGTCTGAGAATGCTTTGCTTCCTAGCACCTCGCCACGCGACGCTTCAGCAGATGCGTTTTTTTAAAGAAAAAATCGCCACGCGACGCTTCAGCATGCGCGCGCTAGGAAGCCAGCAGGACGCCAGCGGCGTCCCGCAGAATAAGCTTGCTCGCTTGGATCCATCGACCGCAGAAAATCAATCGCTGCACGGCCAGCGTCGCCTGTTGCTGCCTGCCTTCAACGCAGGCTTTGCCTGAACAGTACGACAATGCACGGTAGCAGAGCCTTGCAGAAGCGAACAGTGCGGCAGTGGGCGGTACAGCAGAGAACCTTGCAATGCGCGCAAATGCAACAGAGCCGAACAGTACGACAATGCTCGCGCAGGCAATTCTCAGCCGCTTCAGCGACTATTTCGCTTGCAACAGGACAGATCTCGCTGCAACAGGGCAGAAGAGCTGCAACAGGACGCTGCGCAATTGCTAGAATTAAAATTAGTTTTTGCCCCCCGAGGCGGGTCTCAGCCGCTTCAGCGACTATTTCGCTTGCAACAGGACAGATCTTAGCAATACGTAACTGAACCAGTACAAGGAACGTATTGCTAG
>JASAMZ010003890.1:0-19157 GCA_030248115.1 Linhomoeus sp. GSCO2_2 | reverse complement strand
AGCTCCTAACACGAATCCGACAACAAAAAGTTTCGAAAGTTTAACTAGAGAGCTACAGTATCCAAAACGCGTCTAAAACTGGAAACGACACGCTTGCTTCGGGCTTAGTAACTCTCTTGTCTGACGTCGCTGAGTTGACTTCGACACATCGACGAGTAGCCCTCGGACTTCTCTCTCGGACTGTGACGTTGGCATAATAGCAAGTTTCAAAAATTGCGCGCTACAGTATCCCAAACTAAGGTCCGCGAAAAGTCATAACTTTATCGAACCTAGTGTAATCGCATGTCAAAATGAAGCGCTCGACCTCCTGAGCACGAATCCGACAACAAAAGTTTCAAAAGTTTAAACAGAGGGCTACAGTAACCAAAACGCGATGAAAACTGCAGATTTTGGTTTGCTTATATCTTGGCACTCGTGCGTTGCAGAACGGCGGTCTTGACATCGCTGAAGAGCTCACTGCAAGCCAACATCAAATCAAGCTCACCATTAACCTTAGTTTTGCGTTGGATTCCACTGTCTTTTTTGAAATTCAGTCTGAAAAGATGATTTTGTTAGTGTAAAGAATTAAACCCGAGCGATACCAATGTTGCGTAGCAAGAGCACTCCAAAAAGTGTAGTCGCGAGGAGAGTCAAAGACGCTGCACGAAACCAGAAAGGGCCTTGCTACAATCTCAGTACAAATTCAAAGCTCAAAACCACTCCGCTTTTTAAAAGAGACTTGTTAGCGTCATACCCCCACTCACGCAGGAATTATGGCGCGAGACGCAAAATTAGTTGCGGCTGTTGGCCCTCGTGGAGGAGGCCGCCCAACAGGAAAAGGAGGCCCTGATTGGGGGTCGGCCGATCGACTTTGCTTCGATCGTTCGCATGCGTGCTATGAGATACAATTTTCGTTCCAAAACCGTTCGAAAGCTTGTTTTGTACTCTTCAAAATGATACGAGTCGTATCAAATTAGCTCCAGTGTTGCGAAAGTTGTAGCTCACAGAAGCCAGCGAGTCTTGAGAAACAGACCAATTTTGCGTTTTGCGCCACAATTCCCGCATGAGTGGGTGTATGACGCTGAAAATTGGTATGAGATGTACCAAGACATTGACCTTTAACCTGTGCAAGTTTCGGTGTGCATAGTTTTCTACAGCTTGCTGTGGATGGGGGGGGGGGGGGGGGGGGGCGGGGTGAATTTTTGGGACACCCGGTACTCCCCCCACTCCCCCGACTCTCTCTCACTCTCTGGCCAGTTGGCGTTTATATGTAGGTATGTACGTGTGTGTGTAATGGGTAATGAATGTCGGCGCTGGCCGTTTGTCATTTAACTGGAAAACAACAAGTGTGTCCACTGTTTTGCGTGCGTATAGGCCTTGGCACACGACAGACGATCGCGTCGAAGATTTGCTTACTTTCTTCCAGAATACTGACAAATAAGCACAAGACATTGATTTGACCTTGTTTACTTCGAGTTAGGGCGCTGTGACATCAACCCACATCAGCTTCCCAGTATCGACACATGTCTGGGAACGAGAACGTCGTTCCATATGTTCATCGGCTGTCCCCTGTGGTGGAACATCAGCGTGCCGTTTCTGAAGCGCCTCTCTCCATCGGGCTTCCACTCCAGTAGACAGTCAAAGTAGTCCTCAAGGCTGACATATCCAACACCTCGTCCTCCACAGGAGGCGCTGCTGATTCCTTGCGCAGCCAGACCAGTGACAAAGACGTCGTCGATCTGAACAACGCCTTCAAAGCAGTGCTTGCGAGAAGACTTTGTGTAGCTTAACGTTTCTAGGTACACCTAAACACACTCTTGGACAACCCAAGCAGTAGTAGTATGCATCAGTGGATCTATACATGTTGCACCCACTTTCCGCAATCCAGCCAGATTGCGCAATCTGGAGGGTTTTCCTCCAGACTACGCAATATGGTGCGTTCTGGAGGGCGGCCCCTCCAAACCGCGCAATCTCTGGTCGGCGGCGTACAGCAGGCCTGAGCAGGAGGTGAATTTGATGGAGAAGTGTTCATCCCACTTACAGTTTGCACTAAAACTCTGTCGACGTCGCGCCTGGCGGGTCGAAAACTGAGGCTTAGCGCGACCACCGACTTCAGGGCGCGCTCCGCGCGCCCTGAAGCAACGTGTCCTACTACAATTCAAAATGTATTGTAGTATAGTATAGTGTAGTATAGCCCGAGAATTTTAAATTGTAGTATAGTATAGTATAGTATAGTATACCGTTCATGAATTGAATTGTAGTATAGTACTACAATTCCCATTGTAGTATACGACTACCAATAGCCGCCAGAAATGTGGCCAACTTTAGCAAAAGTTGTCCAATCTTATACAAAAGAATACAAAATTTACTGTAGCGCCAGCATTTGCAAGGTGTGCTGAACTGAAAATCAGCCTCCAGACGTACAATTGACTTCTACATACAATCAAACCATCTAATTTGCCGAAAATTCGCCGAGTTCTCTATGATTTTATCGAAAAATTTGCTGCCCTACTCTATACTACAATAATTGTAGTATATACTACAATTAATTGTAGTATGGACTAAATTGTAGTATAGTATAGTATAATACTACAATTCTGGGCTGAATTGTAGTATAGTATAGTATGCCATACTATACTATACTATACTAGTATACTACAATTCATTATAGTATAGTAGGACACGTTGCCCTGAAGTCGATCACCGGTCGCGTTAAGCCTAAGCTTCGACCCGCCAGACTGCGACGCCGACTAGACTCTTGTGATCCGTCTCTGGGCGCAGGGCGAGCCTAAGCATAGCCTGATATGAAAGGAAATAACTTCCTGGTGAAAGAATTAAACGTAAAAGCTAAAGAATTCAACCTTCTAGCAGCTGATTGCACGTTCTGGAGGGGCTGCCCTCCAGAGCGCGCCATATTGCGCAGTTTGGAGGGGCGCCCCTCCAAATCGTGCAATATTGCACATTCTGGAGGATTGCGCCGTCCGGATGCGACATACACACGTAGTTTATAATTATGATGTAGTGTTGTGAATGAGAGGGTGGTAGGGGTGGGTCCCGTAAACCGCCGAATAGAGGTCCAAATAATAGTGCACGTTCAAATAGCGGTGAATGGTGGAGCAAGGTTGATTTAATGGTGATGTACATACGTCACAATAGTGGTGGGTGAGTGCACTAGTATTTTGGGTCAGTCTTACGCCATTGGTAAGAAGTTTAGTGAAAGTGAGCTGCTCTACATCTGACTAAACTACTCTGTGCTCAGCTCTGTGTTCATAATAAGAATAGTTTGCCTTAACACAGAGGTGAAACGGTGAGCAGTAAGAACCCTCGCACTCTTGTAAGCACATGTTCAGAGGTTATACACCTAGGTAACAGCACGCTGACATAATTGCGATGCACGTCCATATTATGGTGCACGTTCAAATGGTGGTGCGTCGAAGAGCAAGGTTGAATTAATAGTGGTGCGCACCACTGTTTGGCGGTTTACACTGCCGACGATCATGAAGTAATAATCAAAATCAGTACCTTGAGAAACGGAGTGCGATAGGAAGCCTCCAGCAAAGGTTCAGTCAGGTCCATTGACATGATATACGCCCGCCCACTGCAGTACTCGATAACGTCACCATTGTATTCTTCTTCGGTGACGTACCTGCAATGAATGGGTCAAAGCGTATTGCATACAATACTGCAGCAAATATTGTCATGCTGTTTCACTTCCACTTCCAGTCTGGTGCAAGAATGGAAGTTAAGCTTGAACTATGTACAACACCACCTATATCGCGATTAGGCAGAGGCGGTCTGCGATCTGTGGCGTGGGAAACGTCACCACCACTACCACCACTGCTCAAAAACTACCCCTTTCCACCAACCATTTGCTCTCCTTGTCGCGGACAGGCGTGTAGTCAATGATGTGGCAGTGGAGGGTGCAGGATTCATTGGCTTGAGCGACTTGCTGTTTCCTCAAATAGCTGCTGACAAGAAAACTGTTGGCGAAAACGTCGTCGTCGACCTTGACCACGAAGGCGGCGCTTTGGCAGTATTGGGCTATCCACTGCAGCCACATGACACTCTGAATCAAAATCTTTCACATAGGCATTGACAAGAGGCAGTGAAAGTACGCTTAGAAGCTTGAATTTCACACTTTGTAAGTCAGGTTGTAATAGTCGTCTAGGAAGTCGCCCTGGATTATGTCGTGATGAACGTTGCTTTCTTCTGCAACAGTCATTTGTGTCTCTTCGATTTGAGGCTGCCCAAGCACAAAGGCCACCGCCATCCTTGTCTAAAGTTTTGATTGATCTCGATCGCTTGGTTCAAACTGGTACTGTAACGAAAGTGGCTGTGATACGTTGTGATCTGGGGTATCGATGATAGTGTTCTCTGCGCTCTACTCTTTTGCGCCTCAGCGCTAGGTGCACTGCATTGATCAGCAAGACTGCACGATTTGACGGCTGTTTCAGTAGGCTTGCCACACCAAGTGTAGTGTGAGATTACCGTGCACTGGTAGTTGCACAAGAAGGACTAGCAAGGTAGTTTGTGATGACCAGATTTTGATGAACATCACAGAATTTCATTAGAACGACTACAATACGTAGCTGTGATTAGTTGTGCACATTGTCACTATAGTCTGGCGCGCCTCCATAACTCGCTGCCTACAAAATAAATGTGCTTATGGTTTTAAGACGCTAGAGTAACCTGATTGTAGTATTTTGAAGAGCCCCAAGTTTCTCGTATGTCTCTCCTTCTTTGAGCATTCTCTGGTGCGGTGTGAACGATGCCAATGGCTAAGAGGTCCTTCTTGTCTCTGCACAAATGCTTCTCCAGAATAGTGAAGCGAACTGGGCGTGGGGCCAAAATGACTAAGTTTCTTAGATGAAGCGTGTCACTATAGTGCACGAAGAGCCACACTAACGCTAGCATTGCGATGCTGGCGCAAGTCAGCTTCACAAGAAGCTTCAGACCAAGACGGCGGTACATTCTTCAATGTTTTTCAAACTCAGTCTCGGGAGTACTTGTATCTGGGTACATAGGCACACGTATATTAGTGTCTGTCGTAAACAAGCCGGCACACGTTCCATAGTTGCACAACGCAACACAGCCTAGTGAACGGCAGCACGTAACAAGGTAGCAAAGAATCAAATTATGTGCATTCATATTGCGCACTGACAGGAAACGTCTGGACTACTGCATATTGTATTGAAGGACTGATTTGCTTTGATGTGTTTGCTTAAGCCAATGGTGTAAATACCACTGAAATGACGCATAACCTAAGAAATACTGTATCGACAAAAGTTTTCTGATGGGGTAAGCAGCTTCACATCATCCCACGCCTTCGGTGGCTCAAGCTGCTGCAAGTGCCAATGTGAGTTGCGATCGGTCTAGATTATTTAGCTCAACGGCGAGAGGCCAAATTGCATTACGTTACAATTTAACATCCTGACACCGGCCGTTTCGAGTGGTGGTCGTCTGAAAACATCGTCTCGGTATCTCAGACATTGCGACAAGACATCGCTCCAGCGGACGAACTGACTTCGATTCTGCGTCGGTCTTCACCATTGGCTACCTACGTATGCACTGCACTTTCTGCAGAGGCAGCCAAGTTGCACTCAGATGCACTCGGGTGACCAGTCGCTCGATCAAAGTCAATTCGCATGCCCGCTAGCGGAGTCGGGTCGATTCGGTCACACAATGATTGACCCCTCTCTCCCATGGGACAAGTCGGTAGGCCATCATTACTAGCCGATCTTCGTCCTCTATCCTCTCCAGTACTTTTTGACTTGTGTCTACTGTATACTTACGCACAAACGCGTCATCGCCAAGGGAAGACATCTCTTCACTTGGGTGACCTACAATAGAAAGTTGAACCGGCGCTTTTAAAACCTATCTTGTAGTACTGTAAGCAATCGTTTTCAGTGAACTGGCCCTTGGCCGAACAAACGGTGTTGAGCCTGTCTTCAACCTGATTCTACGGCTGTGTCGAAGAATGAAAATGAAAGTGGCAATTGTGAGCTTCGGTGTCATCTTCACTCTTCTCGTCGATCTCAGTCGAGCGGGTCTGTTCCCCTGACTTCAGTCGTGTTGGCACAAGCGGCAAAAGAAGCCCCCCCCCCTTCGGAATCTGGAGGTGTGATCCCCCTCCCCGCTGAGGTGTAATCTCTCACCCCCCCCCCCCCCCCCCCCACCCCCACCCCCGGGTGCTCTTCCCCCCCCCTGAAAGACCATCCCCCAGGGATTCCAAAGATTTTTGCCCGTGACGCATACATATGGCGAAAATTCGCCTGCGGCACCTGAAAACAGCGAAATTGCGCCCTGCAGCGCTACATTCTAGACGTTTTTGGCCAAAAGTAAACGATTTTTGACATTCTCAACCACTCATCGGAAGGTTTTGTACTTTTGTACCTTTTGGCAAAATTTGTAGGTCGCTCGACCCCATTCAGGAGTTTCAACCCCCCTCCCCCCCTTGGGCTTGGGGTGTTGCCCCCCCCCCCCTCCTCAAATATGGCATGCTTGGGCTCAAATCCCCCCCCCCCCCCCCCTCTTCCTGGCCGGCGGCGCTTACACATATGATTCTGGGCTTGCAGTCAGCAGATTCTGTCCTGCGCTCTCTAGCTGGCACGCCTGCATAACGCTGTAGCATTTGACGCTCGCAATACACACACTCTCACTCTCGCCTCACAGATGTACTGGGAGACTGCCTAGACGAAGACCGGAAGTGCTGGAGGGTCCACCGGGATGGATGCAGCTCGGCCAACTACCCACAGGGCTCCCACACGGAAGACTTCTTCGGAAACGCCTGCGATGCTACTGGCTGCAGGCCTGGAGAGGGGACGGTCATCAGGGCGCCTTATTGCAATCAGGCGTCGTCGGGTGACATGGAGTACTGCTTCCTCGACTGCGAGGACGAGCCGGACACGGGCGCAGGTAAGCAGCAGTTGCTTTTGGAACTTTGAGATTGGCGCACGACAACAGACTCATACATGGTTCTGTAGAACATGCCGATGCCGCACACACCAAGGTTACCTGTACAAAAGTGTCCAGTCTACAACGTGTAAGACGTCGTCATTTGCTTTTGGGCAGCGTCAACTGTAAAAGATACCTGTATTGCAGTGTCTAGTCTACAACTACCGGGTTTTTCCGTAAATAAGCCCCTCCAAGAATAAGCCCCATGGGGCTTATTTTAAGTTTTCTTTCCGAAAATAAGCCCCATGGGCTGATTTTCGGGGATAAACTTAGCAGCGCTCGTCGCTCAATACTCACAGAGAATGACGAATTTCGTGGGCAAAATATACAAGTTATACCACGATTTCTACTGCTTCAACATGAATCGCAAAATTATGTTAGCGAAGTGATTATTTGGACATACAACATGTCCATTTTAGCATTATACATGTCACAAAATATAAGAAACGCCACACGCAAGCAGCAGATTCGTCAATGGTGAGTATTGGAACTTTCCGATAATTAGCCCCGGGGCTTATTTTCGGGTAAAATATCAAGTCGGGACACGTGCCAATTCCGAATTTAAGCCCCGGGGGTTATTTACGGAAAAACCCGGTACAATATAAGACGTTGATTGTTTTTGGGGCAGTGCCAGGTGCGTGCAGGTAATAGTGAGAACTTTTCAGTTGCTTAATTTAGATCCTTAATGTCACTAACAACGTAATATGTAGATCAAAACACTTTAGAATTCCTCACTCTCTGAGATATAAGACAAATGTGTACTACACTTGATTTCAAAAGAAGGCTACTTTCGACACAGAGCTTGCTTACCTACATATCTTGTTTTCACAGGCTGCGTGACCAGTGACGGCCTTTGCATGAAGGACCAGGGGCGTTATTCGTAGCTCTTAGTTGTGTTACGATGGTATGTAGTTACTGCATGTTAACAAGAGGGCACAAAGCATTACAGACCTTTGTCTTGTTGGAGCTACGCATGAATCTAGCTAGCGCTTGCGAGATGTTTGCTTCAATTGTTTCTTCCTGTGCTACAGTAGCTTACAAAGTACACTCTTGCCGTAGTAAACGTCGCTAAGAGCTAAACATTCTCGAAGCATCACAAAACGACGACTCCAACCGCTGCAACAAAACTCCGAGTTGATGAATGTCGCCCACAAGCACGCCCAATGCACAAAGGACGGTTCCTATCTGGGCTCCAAGAACTCCACAGTCAGCGGAGTGGCCTGCATTCCCTTCTACCAGATGCCGCCGCCTTCCTTCCAAGTCTACCACTTCGCGAGCACAGACCGCCTCGAGAACCACTGCCGCATCGTCCTTCAGCAACACAAAATTCCCTGGTGTTACGTTAACCTCGCTGGCGACAAAGAAGACTGCTTTCGCAGCTGCAGCTCGGACCCCCTCTGCGACGCGGCGATGTGCAACGAGCCTCTGACGACGACGACCACGACGACGACCACGACGACGACCACGACGACGGCCACTACGACGGCCACGACGACGACCACGACGACGACCACGACGACCACCACGACGACGACCACGATGACGATCACGACGACGACTACGACAATGACTACGACCACGACGCCGACCGCAACGCCCACCACGACGACGACCATGGGGCCGACCACTCCGACAACCACGCCACCGACCGCCACCGAGGAAACCGGTCAGTGTGACGTTTTCTCCGCGCAGTTAAAGCGACTGGTAAATACTGTAATTCCGTAAACGTGCGCCCCTCCTCACCACTAGCATGAAGGAAGTGCGATTGAAGGTAGCAAAGGAGGAGGCACTTGTTGAAGTGTGTTCGGCAGCTGATTTTGGCCACACCCAATCGCAGATAAACGACCATCCCACTTTGTGCATCCTCGTGCTAATACCGGTTGTGACACAGCGTGAGTATTGCGCGGCTTAGACGGGAGCAATACGAATCATTTCAGGCTTGTGCAGTTTAAGTCTACAACCAATGCCGTGCTCACTTTCAGACTGCCAAATCCGCCCAACTCACGACCAAGTTGTGACCAGTCACTTTACGCTCACGCACAAAGGACGCCGACTGACCGGTCACATAGCCAATTGCACACGCGTGAAGTGGGACGATTCGCGAAACACCGTTGAGTTGATCGAGTCCAAACAAAGGCCCAGCCGTTGCGCCCTGCCTTGTTTCTCTGATATACAGTGCTGGGGATTCGCTATAGAAACTACTGGGGGTTTGTTTCTTCCTGACTGCTCCTAGTGATGTAGCTGCTAGCGAGAAAGGTTGTCGGTCAGTAGGCGATGCTTGACATCAAGACTGTTGCAGTACCTGGATTATAAAACAACGTGAGCGATAAATGCAGTATGTAGCTCAACTTACATACATACCCTTGATCTTGAACGCTTCCTGTAAATAGCGCCTTACATCTAATAATTCAGGCGGCCATGCTTCTTGCGTTTTCTACCTAAAGGAGGATGTGGTGACTGGCGGCACAGAAATTGTCAAGGATGGTAATTACAACCTGTTCCAGAAGAAGAACTGAGAAGACAAAATGAAACTGTGAAGAACACATCCATTCAGTTACACCAGCCTACGCTTCCACTGCAATTCATAGCACAGAAGCCCTACAGCTCTACAATCTTGGTGATGCATGCGTATGTCTGCAACAAGGCTTGGTGTTTGCATGTTGTGGGGCACCCTGGATCACAGTAAAGAACGGGGTAGTCTCACTCTGTTCACGTCGAAATTCCACATTTCTGCTCCAGTCAGTTTAAGAATGTCTCAATCGACAACTGACGGGCCAGTACTGTGAATGCTCAAACAGAAGCGTGGGCGATCCCTCTAGATAAAATTAGAGAGAAACAGGAAAGACCAGAGAACACACACGCTAAAATAATCCCTTGGCGATCAATCTCAGAGCTATACAGCTCTCATCCGTTGTCAAGGAAACAGAATTTCTGTCTCAGTCGACAAGATTCTCGCTTCTTATTTGCACTTCAACAAATGCGCAGGTAATCTAGGTAGCTTCTCACAAAGGATTGCAGTGATTCACAGTCAAAAATCAATGTCCTTATTACTCTTGTCATTCTTACACAAATTTAGTGGCAATGCGGCTTCGCAGGCTGCTTGTGTGTGTCTATGTGTCATATGTCTACGTGAACACAACTTCATCAGGCCCGGTGGATTTCGAAAATCCTCACTACAAAAGGTTTCATGATGAACATTTTGCTAGAGCTATTTCACCAAGATTTCTGCCAACTATTTGAGTAAACAGTACTAGTAGCAGTATTGCAGAACACCTACATGGCTGTGGATATGATACTTGAGCAAAACTCATTTACAACAACTTTTAGACGCATAATTCAATGCGATACAAGACTAGTCAAGATAATTGTGATTTTTCACGACAATGAAACCTTCCCTAACAATTCAGAGTAAGAGCAAGGGTCAGCTACCTCTTTGGCATGAATGGTACAGCCCTCAATCAGTATGGATTCCCAACAAAGGGCTACCTATCCTCCAACAACTTAACATACTTTCGGTGGCTGTAAGTCCGATACGTTAATCTGCAGGTGTAATGGGGGCTGAGCATACGTGTAGCCAGTGGCGGGGGGGGGGGGGGGTATGGGGGGTAAGCCCACCCACCCCCACCCCAGCCCGAGGTGTGCCCCCACCCCCCCCCCCCCATACCCCCCAGGCACCCCCTCCTCTACTTTCCAAAAGACCCCCCTAGGATTTTCAAAAATTTTTGCTTACGGCGATTAAAAATTACTCAAATTTCGCCTGCGGCGCTCAAAAATAGCAAAATTTTCGCCTGCGGCGCTATATTTTGGACGTTTTTGACCAAAATTAAGCGATTTTTGGCACTTTTTGGACTATTTGTGCAAAATTTTCATATTTTTTCGCCGCCCCCCAGGGCGGCGAGTATATATACGGACGCTAATGTCTGTTCGTGTTTCTGTCTGTCTGTCTGTCTGTCTGTCTGTCTGTCTGTCTGTCTGTCTGTCTGTCTGTCTGTCTGTCTGTCTGTCTGTCTGTCTGTCTGTCTGTCTGTCTGTCTGTCTGTCTGTCTGTCTGTCTGTCTGTCTGTCTGTCTGTCTGTCTGTCTGTCTGTCTGTCTGTCTGTCTGTCTGTCTGTCTGTCTGTCTGTCTGTCTGTCTGTCTGTCTGTCTGTCTGTCTGTCTGTCTGTGTGTGTCGCAAAACTAGACATGACGGTTAGTGCCACCCGATGGAGTCGAATGCACTGAGTAACGTGCCGTTGTCCGTTTCTGTTGCTAATTTCGCTATTTCGAGATATTTACAATTAAAATTCGAAAATGTCAAAAATGGCACTTTCATTTACAAGTCGTATCGAGAAAGTTTTTGCTGAAACGGAAAGGGCATAAGACGCGATAAATTTGTGACATAGTTTCGAATTTTGGAATTCACGAAATTAGGGATATTTTCAAGGTTTTTGTCAAAACTCCCAAAATTCGACATATTCAAACAGCTTAAATTTCAAAACTTCTTTGCACGGATGTATCGAGCATAGTCTGCCAAGTATTTAGCAAATAATTTCAGCGAATATAATTAACGAAATTAGGGATATTTTCAAGGTTTTTGGCAAAATCGCCAAATTTCGACAATTTCAAACAGCTTAAATTTAAAAATTTCTTTTTACGGATGTGTCGAGCATAGTCTGCCAAGTATTTATCAAATAGTTTCAGGTTTTATAATTAACGAAATTAGGGATATTTTCAAGGGTTTCGTCAAAATTCCCAAATTTCGACAATTTCAAACGGCTTAAATTTCATAATTACTTTACATGGTTGTCCCGGGCTTAGGCTGCCAAGTATTTATCAAATAGTTTCAGATTTTATAATTAACGAAATTAAGGATATCTTCAAGGGTTTTGTCAAAATTCCCAAATTTCGACATTTCCAAACAGCTTAAATTTCAAAACTTCTTTGCACGGATGTATCGAGCATAGTCAGCCAAGGACTTAGCAAATAGTTTCAGCGAATATGATTAACGAAATTAGGGATATTTTCAAGGGTTTTGTCAAAATTCCCAAATTACGACCATTTCAAACAGCTTAAATTTCACAATGTCTTTGCTTTGATGCATTGGGCATAGTCTGCCAAGTATTTAGCAAATAGTTTCTGATTATTTAATTAATATCTTAAATTTCAAATTGTCTTTGCATGGTTGTGTCGGGCATAGTCTGCCAAGTGTTTAGCAAATAGTTCTAGATTTTATAATTAAAGAATTATAGCGCACACGCTCTCAAGTTTACACTGATGCCAACATGGTGCCACAGTTTTTAGACAAAGCTTGTTTGGCACTTCTTTGGCAAAATTTTTAGGTCAATTGTCCCCCCCACCCTCCTCCCTGAGGGGTCCTATACTCACCCCCCCCCTCCTCGGTTGACGGCTACACGTATGGGGCTGAGAGGTACCCCTGACCCCATACCCCCTCGGTTACACGTATGAGTACAAGCGAATGCAACATAATACTATTGAGCGTGGGGCCCAACCATGGACAAGCGGTGTTCTGCGTCCTCTTGTCTTGCCTTGAGAACGCCACGGCGTTGCAGCAGCCCATTCGGAATAAAGTGTGACCATTGCTTCAATTCTCAATGTCTGTTTGTGCATGCGTGTAAGCCAACAGCCAAAGGAATTGGCCAAATGTTTCGAAGGTGCTCATGTAAGTGCATTTTATCAAACTAGTCAGACTGTGACGAAACAACAATTGATTTATGCCGACACAAGCAATGGACACAGAATTTGACCGCTTACCTCGAGGCGGTTGGACGCTGCCTTGCGCCTTGGCCACAGTGGACAAAATGGTCGCGTCACTACAGGGTGAGTCACGATGAAACTACGGTACTTGATAGCCAATCAGCCGAGTTTTGCCGATCCTTCTTTGCCACAATCGAATGGCACAACGAACTGGCATGACATTCTGCACGCGGTTTATTTACAAAAGTTAGGCTGTCTTCTGATACCACTCCCAAAATTGTCTCGTTCACTCTTACTTACGTAGAAAGTGAGATGTTTAGGAGAAGTGGAATGGGAAAGTGACATATTTATTTAGGTTCAGTTGTTCGTAAGAGGTGTTTATCAGAAGAAAGAGCTGGCGGCACGTCGGGCCACTCGGTGTGCAGTCGCCTTGCGTCCTTGCCCCGTCTTTGACTTCAGGATCCTCTTGGCGCAAAGACGGTCGTTGGCCATCGTAGACGAGAGAATAGGGTTTGTTTATTCATTCCACCACTTCAGCACGATATACGCAAGTCAGTTCCACTATGCTCTGCCAACACACTGTGGTTGCTTTCTAGGAGCAGTGACCCAGTGACTGATATGAGTGGTCAATAGGTACAGGGTTTTTTTAAAGTGACTGGTCGGCAACTCGAATAACTTCTGCACCGGTGCACCGATTTCGATGAAACTTGAACCAACTTAAGTTCCATATGTATGTAGGGAAGCTCGTGTTAAATTTTCACGGAAATTGGCCCTGCGTAGCGACTACGCGACCGCTTGAAAGAAGGTCTACTTTTCAATAGGAGCCGCTCCTCCTGGTCGACGAGGAGGTCTTCCTGCTGCTGATCCTCGTCCTCCAGCGGGAGGACCTCCTCGTCGACCAGGAACAACGGCTCCTATTGAAAAGTAGACCTTCTTTCAAGCGGTCGCGTAGTCGCTACGCGAGGCCAATTTAAGTAAAAATTTGGCACGAGTTTTCCTACATAGGAACTTAAGTTGGTTCAAGTTTCATCGAAATCGGTGCACCGGTGCAGAAGTTATTCGAGTTGCCGGCCAGTCACTTAAAAAACCCTGTACATTTGTTTTGCATTGTCCTACATGTTTGTGGTGCAAGGCTGGCTTAACTGAACTGACTGACGTCTGAAATATTCGCATGGGTAGATCCGTTGGTACCTTGAAGGCTTTCTGTTTTATCGTCTTGGCAGGCACATTTCATCTCAAAACGCACCAATAGGCAGCAAACTCAGTGGATCGATCCACGAAGAAAGTGTAGCTGCCAACACATGGGCGCAGAACGCACAATTCTTTTTACATTGCTGACGTTGGGAACGCCTTCTGCCTTCGCAATCTTTTCCAAATCTTTTTTCGCCGCGCCTCAGCGCGGCGAGGTGTATATATACGGATGACAATGTCTGTCTGTCTGTCTGTGTGTGTGTCCGTCCGTCCGTGGCACCGAAGTAAAATATGTGACATATGTGGTCAAGTAGAGTCGAGGTCGCTGAGTACGGATCCGGTGTCTGTTTGTGTTGCTAATTTCGCATTTTCGAGATATTCGCAATTAAAATTCGAAAATATCGAAAATCGACTTTTTTGTCTGATGCGCTAGCCGCAATATTTCTTCAGAAATGGAAGGACTATGGACCGCGGATAATTTGCAACACAAAAGAAATATTTTGCAAATGTGGAATTTAATTGAAATACGCGATTATTTGTCATAATCGCATAAATTGACTAGAATAATACGTCATTTATTGACGAATGTGAATGCAGAAATGGAAAGGTCGTATGCCAATAAGGATTTGTGACATACTTTTGCAGTTTACAAAAATTGCAATTTCGAGATATTTCAATCAAAATATGGAAATGTGGAAAATCGACTTTTTCACCTGATGATATAGCGGCGAAATTTCTTCAGAAATGGAAAGAGTATAGACTGCGGATAATTTGTAACGCACGAGAAATTTTTTGCAAATATGGAATTTAATAGAAATACGTGATTATTTTTTAAAATTCCATAAATCAACAAAAATAGAACGTCGTTTTTTTACGAATTTGAGCGCGGAAATGGCAAGGCCGTATGCCAATACGAACTTGTGACATAGTTTTACATTTTTAATAAATTCCAATTTCGAGATATTTAGAATTAAAATTTTAAATAAATTTCAAAGTCGACATTTTCGTCTGATGGTTAGAACAGCTGTTCATTGATGATAATGATGAATGTGCACACGGAAACAGAAATGCGTACGCTGAACACAGGAATTCGCTCGCACCAAACTTTTGGCAAGTTTTTTGTTGGATGTGACGTTTTCACACAGGTAGGAAACATCAGATAAACGGCGTCGTATCATGCCGATAACATATAGCGAACGCGGCGATATCACTGAGCTTCAGATCAGCTGTACAGACAACCGTATCGTGGGGATAGCTGCACTTGGCATTAAGGTACACATTCTCACGACACTTTCTCCAGATGCGGCTAACGATGTGTACAAAGTTCACTATACTGTTCACCAACATTTGACAGATACAAAGTATAGGTTGAACTTTTTACACATGCAGCTTGTTTTCTGAGCCAAATGCAGAACAGTCTCTTGGAAGGGCAACAATATGTTTTAGACAGTCGCATGTTATGGTCAACTGGATCGACCGATGGCTGGCCACACCGCTAGGACTAATGGGAGGGCTTTTATCTCTGCTGTTGGTCTATGGCGCATTCAAAGATGAAGCGCAGGGTTTGGCCGTGGGCAAATTCCACTACCTAGAGGTTGGCAACAAATTGTAGCATGCAACGCATTTCTTTGCAACGACAAACGACGCTTCTAAGCAAACTGAAAAAGCTTCAAAGTGCCTCAATTGACAAAGCTTCGAGGCCAACCTAGATCTTAATTTGCTGACATCCCAATTCTTAAAAACATTTTAAAAAGTTTGGGATACATTTTTTTGCCCTGCCTCAGTCCGGCGACACCCTACGAGTGCTCGGCGTGCGTACGTGCGTACGTGCGTGCGTAAAGAACACTATCAGATCTCGGCGTGGGAAAGCAGTAGAGAGACGATCATGGACTCAATAGATAGGCCTCGACTCACCGAAGATTTCGCTAGGAAAAGTCGAGACTCAAAAATTGAATTTCGTGAGTTACAGTAACCCGAAGGTCGAAAATGCAAAACGGCTCTAACTCGCTCGTCTTAGGTCGTAGAGTGGCAACCGACACGCCAGGTGAAGGCACTCGACGTGCTCTTTCCCATGGCACCATTTTGTAGAACATGTACCGAGGCAATCGGCAATCTCGTCACGTCAGCGCTAAATTGCTCCAACTCGCTTACCTTGCGTCATGGAGAAGCGGTCTTGAGCTCATTGGATAGGCCGCGACTCGCTCGTCATTCTCCTCCCATTGGTCGAAACTCAAAAATATAAATTTCGCGAGTTACAGCAACCCGAATGTCCAAACACACAGAGTGACACTAACTCGCCCGTCTTGCATTGTAGGTCATTTGAACTTCTCGACGTGCTCTTTTATGAGGCAGCACAATTTTTTATTTAAACAAACCGTTAAAATCTTGTATTTCGCACAACACTACACGGCTCTGAAAATTATTCTCACTTTTTGAAAGCAGAGCTTGAAAAGGACTATTTTGTCGCTCAAAAATAATTAATCACGGGCGAATTCAATATTGCTTCGCAATACACTCTTGCGAAGAGAGACGTCGTGAAGCCGAGCACAAAGAAGGTGGAGCTCCTGAAGCGGGGCGAAAAGAGTGGCAAATCCTTTCCGCAAAGAGATACATACATAGAAACTCTATAAACTCAATACAAAACTCGATCAATGTTGATCAGAATACAATAGTTGAGTCTTCATACACGATGCATGTTGAACGTTGACCACAATCATCGATTTTTCTTAACAGGTTATAACAGACCTGCTTGGCTCCATCTCCAGCCTTTTACACACTACTTACCTTGTGGCAGCTGCTCGAATTTGGTCATATGGCTGCCCGCTAACAGTCAACTTTAATATTGTAGAAGCGTCCTATGTGTCTGACATGTTGCTAACGTATCCCCTGTTGGCAATAAATCAGGTGGGTACATTGTTTCGTTTGAAGCAAATGGTCTTAGAGAGTAATGAGGCTGTTGGATCTAGCTGAAGTCTGACCTTAAATGCTATACAGGTGGCCCAATTGTTGATGGCCAAGGAGCGGGCGAGCACTCTGGATATTGACTATGACACAAAGGGCTTTCAGCGTCCTTACACTGTGGCCATCATCTGTTTCTTCGCCACATATGCCATCTACCTTCTTCTGAGCTGTCCCATGCTGGCATCAATGGTGATCACACCTACTGGTTCCAAGTCGCCAATCCTGGGCCTCTCCATGACACTAAGTGTCAACTTCCTGATCATTGTCTCTCTGTTTGGCGTACAACTTTATTACGTCATCCAGTTTCGCCGCAAATACGTCAAGTGGGGCAATCCTGAACCGGGATCGGGCCTTGATAAGGTTTTGCTTGTGCAGTGGCCTATACTAGCCTAAATTTACCTGCTTCTTCTCCCACAGGCATCCGTGATGTCGCGAAGGGCGCAGGTCAAGCGCCATCTGGGCCTCTTCTTGGGCTCTACTGGTCTAAACATCCTCTGCTGCTCAGTGGTCTGCTACTGCATCTTTATACAGGCGCTCACTTACCTGGTCTTTTGGCTGAGGTTCGCCAAGAGAATGCGCTTTGGCAAGACGTGGTTTATGCATGTGCTATCCGTTCAAGCCTCATCGTCTATGACAGTCTATCAGTTCGCCTCTGATGCCAACGCTATCTTTGGCATTGTGTTCTATGTGCTGTTTTCCAAGCGGTATAAAGACAGCTTTCAGTGGCTAGTCGCTCCCATGAACAAGCTGTGTGTGTAAAAAGTTCAACCTATACTTTGTGTCTGTCAAATCTTGGTGAACAGTATAGTGAATTTCATTCGCATAATTAGCCGTATCTAGAGAAGGTATCTTGAAAACGTGTACCACAATTCAAATACTGCTATTACCACGATACGGTTGTCTGTACAACTGATCTAAAGCTCAGTAATATCGCCGCGTTCGCTATCTGGTATCGGCATGATACGACGCCGTTCATCTGCAGTTTTATTCCTGTGGGAATACGCCACACCGAACAAAAAAACTTGCCAACTGTTTGGTCCAGTCGTTCTCTACCAGGAATCTCGTTTGGTGTACGCATTTCTGCGTTATGACGCTTTTGTCAATTTATAAAATTTTGGCAAATTGTGGCGTATTTCTATACAATTCCACAATTGCAAATAATTTTGTTTGTGTTACAAATTATCCGCGGTCTATGCTCTTTCCATTTCTGAAGAAATTTCGTCGCTAGTTCATCAGGCGAAAAGGTCGATTTTCGACATTTTTGAATTTTAATTGTGTATATCTCGAAATTGCGATTTTTCAAAACTGTAAAAATATGTCACAAATTCTTATTGGTATAGGAGCTTTTCATTTCTGCATTTACATTTGTCAATAATTAACGTTCTATTTTTGTCAATTCATGAAATTTCGACACAAAATTGTGTATTTCTATCAAATTCCACATTTGCAAAATTTTCTTTTATGTTACAAATTATCAGCGGTCCATGCTCTTCTCATTTCTGAAGAAATTTCGCTGCTAGCTCATCAGGTGAATTTCGACATTTTTGAATTTTAATTGTGAATATCTCGAAATTGCAATTTTTCAAAACTGTAAAACTATGTCACAAATTCTTATTGGTATAGGAGCTTTCCATTTCTGCATTTACATTTGTCAATAATTAACGTTCTATTTTTGTCAATTCATGAAATTTCGACACAAAATTGTGTATTTCTATCAAATTCCACATTTGCAAAATTTTCTTTTATGTTACAAATTATCAGCGGTCCATGCTCTTCTCATTTCTGAAGAAATTTCGCTGCTAGCTCATCAGGTGAAAAAGTCGATTTTCGACATTTTTGAATTTTAATTGTGAATATCTCGAAATTGCAATTTTTCAAAACTGTAAAACTATGTCACAAATTCTTATTGGTATAGGAGCTTTCCATTTCTGCATTTACATTTGTCAATAATTAACGTTCTATTTTTGTCAATTCATGAAATTTCGACACAAAATTGTGTATTTCTATCAAATTCCACATTTGCAAAATTTTCTTTTATGTTACAAATTATCAGCGGTCCATGCTCTTCTCATTTCTGAAGAAATTTCGCTGCTAGCTCATCAGGTGAAAAAGTCGATTTTCGACATTTTTGAATTTTAATTGTGAATATCTCGAAATTGCAATTTTTCAAAACTGTAAAACTATGTCACAAATTCTTATTGGTATAGGAGCTTTCCATTTCTGCATTTACATTTGTCAATAATTAACGTTCTATTTTTGTCAATTCATGAAATTTCGACACAAAATTGCGTATTTCTATCAAATTCCACATCTGCACAAATTTTCTTTTATGGTACAAATTATCAGCGGTCCATGCTCTTCCCATTTCTGAAGAAAT
>JASAMZ010003888.1:0-37676 GCA_030248115.1 Linhomoeus sp. GSCO2_2 | reverse complement strand
CTGGTACCAGATCAGGAGGTGAGTTGATCACAACAAACGACTTTTGACTTCCCATACATATTTAAAATTGCTCGAACAAATCAGTGCAGGTCACACATTTGTACATTCTATCGCTAACTTATTCCACATATTGACGAACTTCTGCCCCTTTGGCTGAAGTATAGAACCCTAAACTGCCGTACAAGGGTCAACTTTAGCGCGATCGACAAAACCGCTCCAGCCGAAGTCTGCTGAGTGCAAATGTAGTGTAGCTTGCGTTTGCCTTGAGGGTTTGCTTATCGTAGGAACTTACATAAGTCCAACCGGTTCATATGTTCGTATTTTTAGACGCTTTGCCTCTTGAGCTGGATGGAGTACACCAACTCACCAATACTCTCCTCTTGCTTTCCAAACACAACCCCCTTTTCTCTGCTCAGGACGAAGTGGAAGCGGCAGAGCGCCGTCGGCGCCGAGCTTCTACTCGAGGCCGGAAACTACGCGGCCGTCCAGCAGCTGTTCCGCTCCAACCCCTACTGGGCCAGCTATCTCGCCAGCCACTTCGGGCCTGCGCCCCCGCCGCCCCCTCCCCCGGGCGCCCTGCGGGGGTAGCCCAGGCGGGTCCGGGCCAGCTACCCAACTGGCCGGCGCCCACGGACCCGCTCTCGTTGTTCGCAGCAGGGGGTCTACCTCAAGCACCGCAGCAGCAGCAACAACAACCAAACCAAGCGGTAGCATCTGAGGAGAAGGAATCGGCGGAGAAGACGGAGAAGGAGAAGAAGAAGGAGGAGCCAAAGGGGGAGGACAGGTCCGAGAGCGCCGCTTCCTCGTGAGAAGATTTTCGTTGAGATTTTGGCCTGTCACTGGTGTAATGGCTGTAAGGTTTTGGTAACCGGCCCTGAGTTCGGTTTCGCGTAGGGGTCACCTCACAAAACGTAAGCAGCAGCTTGTTAGTGTTTGGATTTGAGGATACTCTCTCATTTGTGCAGCTCCGTTCTAGCTTGGCTACCAGAAGTTGTCTTCCTCCCTACCCTTCAACTCTTGCCAATTGCGGAATTTGTTTCACGTTCGGTTGTTCTATCTCTACCCATTTCCTGTGATCTCTCATAATATTCTTTCGCATGTGTCTCCGTCCGCTTCTCTACTTTGATCATCAAAAGTTAGGCTTTATATACCTTTTGTGTGCTTTGGTAGTCGCTCTCGTCTAAGCAGTCCTGAAAGCTAGACATGCCAAAGTCGATCGTGTGCAGCTGCAGTTTCATTTGGCCGGGCGATGCTTTAAGCGGTGTACAGTTACGTTCGTTCATTGTTGGATCGTCTCTTTCGTCTCGTATTGTTGCCGAGTTGTGCGTCCGAGCGCCCTTGACACTTTTTCTTGCCGAAAGACCCATGATACCGTAACCCGGCGCGAGTTCTGCGCGCGCACGTATGTACGTCGCGCAGAAGTCAAAATTGCCGCGCGCCGCCATTAGTGGGCAGAGAACGCGCGGAGCGCACAATCGGCCGGTCGGCAGGCAGGCGTGGTTTTTCGGCCGCGAAAAAGCGCCGACTAATCGCGGCGGCGGCCGGATTTCGGGGGGACCGATCACCACTATAAATTGGCCTTTGTATCCTCGTCAGCAGCAGCCAGCGACGCACAAAGCCAATTATCACCTGTGTGACGAATCGACGCCGCGCCCGCATACAGTGGGCAATTATTCCGGCCGCGCGCGCTTCGCTCGCTCTCGATTGTAGCGTTTGGGAAGCGGCACCGTTTGTGGACCTGTGTCCGGTGTGCTGTTGCCAAAATACGTAGAGATTGGCCGGTCGGCGAGGTGAAGGCACGCCCTTTGAGAGCGTAATGCGTGACAGATCTGCTTTCTGTATAAATGGGTGAATGCAGCCGATATTTGCGCATACACTTCACGAACGAAAAGCTTGGTGGCAATCTTCCGCTCCGCAAAACTGTCGCGCAAATTGACTTGTCGTCGTCCGAGTGTCGAGTGACGGCGATTTTGCGCAAACCTGCCGCCCGTTATTGGCGCTCTCCCTGGGGTACCTCCGTCCTTGGCACATATTGCGTCTGCTGCGGACGGCGGCGATGTCTGCGGCCGATAAAAGAAGGAAAAAGAAAACGTCCTTTTGTAAATCATCTCTCGCTCGACTGCGTGCCGCGCATGGGACGACGCACAGTGGACCGTTCGTTGTTTGTCCGCTTGAGCGCTCTCTGCCAAAAGACAGGTGCGCTTCACAAGCGAGTAATCGCGCCGATTTTCGACCTCTCTCTCTCTCTCTCTCTCGTCTTTTGGGAATTGCGCGCTATTCGACCGGGCCGATGTGACTCAGGGCAGAGACTACATACATGCGCACGACAACGACAACAGGTTACGTCTGTACGTACGGCGGGGGTATCATGCGCTGCTTGCCTTGTTCGATTTGGATAAAGGCAATATAATGGGCGCTCGGCCGTCCGGCCATTCGTCGTCGTCGTCGTCGTCGACAGGTAGATTAGGGGACTGGCGGCGAGCGAGCGGCATTTTATGCGAAATTAGGGGTCTCTCCCCAACCCCGGCTAGGCGGATAGGTAGCTGACGCGTCCGTGTGTCGGTAAATGGATTAAAACGGCAGCGCATCCTCCTCCCAGCGAGCGAGAGGGAGAGTAACTAAGCGCGAGATCAGGCCGCGGCGCAGATTGCGATTTTTCCGCTGTTGACGACGTCCAGACGCCGGCCCGATTTCGTTTCCAGCCATTAGGCGGCCGGGCGGCCTATGGCAACGCCAAACGAGTCCCGTTTATGCCGATCTAAAGGGCTCTTTTGCAGATTGACGCCGCGCGGGCGCATCCGTCACACTCGCCGCTAGTGGAGGTTACGGTAGCTGTATACACTAGCTTCCCATAGCAAAGGTACACAGTGTCGAAACGGCTGTTATTGTCGTGTCGGAAAGAGGTATAGCAGCAGTATTGTCTTCGAGTTTCGCGCCTCGCTTGCTTGGCAGAGTTCAAACAGAGGAACCTGTAGTCAGTCGGCCGGAAGGCAGCATTGTTAGCTGCTTTGTTGAGGAGGCCGCGGACAGACTCACGACTGACTGCGTCCGTTTGCCGATAAGTGGGCGATAATTTGCCACCGAAGACGACTGCTACAGGAGATAGGAGTACGGTAGCCGCCGGATTCAAAACGGCGCGACTTCGCGGCGCGCGAACTTTTCCCACGCCACTTGGCAAAGGTCTGTGACTCAGTCCGACCGGGCTCAAAATGCGTGAAAAGTCGGCTCGTCTGCGCGCGGCATAATTGCGCGCCGCGACTCCATTCAGCGCAGGGCTAAAATTCCCCCATTTCGCACAACTCCTCCTCCTCTTCCAACCTTTATCCTCTTGTAAAAGGTAAGAGGAAAGGTAAGAGGACAACAATGGACGGGGGGAGGGGAGGGAAGCGGCTCATTACGGCCCTGATTAGGCCCGGTAAGTGGGCTAAAATGACAACAATGGACAAAGGAAGGAGGGGAGGAAGGGAGGACTGACTGCCGCGGCCTCTAAAAGGCCCATTGACTGTATATGGCGCGGCCGCTTCCGCTCCTGGACGGTGGAAAATTGATCTTTATCCGATGGCTTCCGTCGTCGCCGCGCCAGGAGAATGACGACTTCTCTACCGTCCTCCCGTCCACCCAAATAATGTCTTGACCTCCCCTCACCTGATGATCTTGTTACGGGGGGGGGGGGGCATTGAGGGATTGTGGTTGACCCAAGACACCGGAAATAAGCCCGTAAGCACGATAACTTGCGAAAATGGGATCTTCTTATTGCGTTTGCGTTTTTTCCAATTAGCTTAGCTAGCGTAGCTTCACACTTCAGGCGCTCATTCGAATGCGTTGTGCCCTCATTTCGCCTGTCTGTATCTATACACAGTTTCAGCGCAAAGTTCTGTCGTTCCACTAGAATTTGAGTCCGATTCAAGCATCGGCAAACTCGCGAGCCGTCGGCGGCGATTTGTCTCTCAAAGGGTGGGTGGAGGGAAGGGGGTGTCATGGTCGTCACAATTTACAGGCTCTTACAGAGGGGCTGAATGTTTCACGAGGCGCACTTAAGTGCATTTACACGAGAAGAGGCGGCGGCTAAGTGGCTAAGGCGATTAGCGGGAACCCTCTAGGCGTGCGAGTCAGCCATTAGGGAGGCAGATAGTCAAAGCGGCAGGCAGCAGACCCATCGACAAATTAGCGCCCCCCTCCAATCCGGAATGAGGAAGGAAGAGGGCGACCAGAAGCGGCGCCTCTTCGCGGCGCCTCTTCGCGGCGCCCAAATTGGGCCGATTTGCTTTTATTTATGCTTGGCCGACGAAGCGCCGGTCGGCCTTCGGAGCTTCGTACCTAAAGAGTGAGGGAGGGTGCTTGCAGACAAGCTAACACCAAGTGAGATGAGTAGACGGATTTTATCTAACAGTTGCTTCAATCTCGGTGCTATAATGCGAATAACGCGAATATTGTCCCGACCATCGTCGCACTAACGCGTTTCAATTGGCAAACGCCACAGTAATCGCAAAGTGTATCTGAGGTTGCGTTAATGAGTGGCGTCTGTTGCTGCGAGTGATTTTCTTTCGATACCACGAAATCGACGATTAGCGGACGTTAGAATGGTTACTGTAGCCATAGATACTGAAATACCTAATCATCTTGCAGTTAAATCGATCTTAATGCGGATTTTATGATTCAGTGTCGTTATACCACAAGGGTCATTATACCACGGATTGAGACGTTATACCACAAATGGTGTCCCACAGAGCTTGTGCCGTTATGCCACAAGGCTGAGTCGTTATGCCACAAGGCTGTGCCGTTATGCCACAAAGGTGAGTCGTTATACCACAAGGCTGTGCCGTTATGCCACAAGGCTCAGTACACCACGAAACCTAGTCGCAGTACAGTGTCCGTCAAAACTGGAGTACACGAGAAGCGCTATACAGAAATTCACACTCTGTATTTGGTGTAGTCTAGAAAGGTGAGTATCGCCCTGTCCATGCCGTGTTCCGAAAAAGGGTCGGCGGGATCTAACGCGTCCACTTCGGCGATCAGTCGCTGTTTGGCCTCCTCGATTTCGTTATTGAGTCTGACATATTTGGCGGCGCTTTCGTTTGGGGCGGCGTTGGCCTTGAGCTGACGCGTGCGTATCTGCTTGCTGTGGTGGTACTTCTGGAAAGACACCAGCCACACCGAAAGCGATGGGTGCTTGGAGCGGAAGTAGGCAGAGAGCGCGTTGTTGTTCCCTTCACAAGTGTGTGGTCACAAGGCATGTGGTCTTCAACGGCGGTTCTCGTTGCGGCGTCAGCAGCGTGGTCCCTAACGATGGACTGCAGAGCGTCGCAGTATGCTTCCCTCGGCCGCTTGCCACTCGTCTTCAAGTTCTGCCTGGTGCCACGGTCCACCTGCTTGGCCTCGGAGTTTGAATCCTCATTCTTCTTCTGAATCCCATTGCATATGTTCAAACCTCATCGAGTAATTCCACAAAGTAATGCGACAAACCTTCAAAATCCGACAACCGAAGCACTGCCATGTGGTCTTTCCATTTCTGGAGTTCTGCTTGCAGTATTCGTGCCGAAATCCAGGATTTTGAAGACTGTCATGGACCAATAATTGACCGCCATATTTAGAAACGCCAACAAGCTGTGTGTGTAAAAAGTTCAACCTATACTTTGTGTCTGTCAAATTTTGGTGAACAGTGTAATGAACTTTGTACACATCATTAGTCACATCTGGAGAAGGTGTCTTGAGAATGTGTACCTTAATGCCAAGTGCACCTATCCCCACGATACGGTTGTCTGTACAGCTGATCTGAAGCTCAGTGATATCGCCGCGTTCGCTATATGTTATCGGCATGATACGACGCCGTTTATCTGATGCTTCCTACCTGTGTGAAAACGTCACATCCAACAAAAAACTTGCCAAAAGTTTGGTGCGAGCGAATTCCTGTTTTCAGCGTACGCATTTCTGTTTCCGAGTGCACATTCATCAATAAACAGCTGTTCTGGCCATCAGCCGAAAATCTCGATTTTGAGATTTCATAAATTTTAATTCCAAATATCTCGAAATTGGAATTTATCAAAGCTGTAATACTATGTCACAAATTCTTATTGGCATACGGCCTTACCATTTCTGCGTTCAAATTCGTCAAAAAAGCGACGTTCTATTTTGTTGATTTATGGAATTTTGAAAAATAATCACGTATTTCTATTACATTCCACATTTGCAAAAAATTTCTCTTGCGTTACAAATCATCCGCAGTCTATACTCTTTCCATTTCTGAAGAAATTTCGCCGCTATATCATCAGGTGAAAAAGTCGATTTTCAACATTTTCATATTTTGATTGAAAATATCTCGAAATTGCAATTTTTAAAAACTTCAAAACTATGTCACAAATTCTTATCCGCATACGACCTTTCCATTTCTGCATTCACATTCGTCATTAAATGACTTTGTATTTTAGTCAATTTATGCAATTTTGACAAAAAATCGCGTATTTCTATTAAATTCCACATCTGCAAAAAATTTCTTTTGTGTTACAAATTATCCGCGGCCCATGCTCCTTCCATTTCTGAAGAAATTTCGCAGCTAGCGCCTCAGACAAAAAAGTCGATTTTCGACATTTTCGAATTTAAATTGCAAATATCTCGAAAATGCGAAATTAGCAACAGAAACGGACATCGGATCCGTACTCAGCGACCTCGAGTCTACTTGACCACATATGTCACACATTTTACTTCGGTGCCACGGAAACACAGACACACAGACACACAGACAGACACACACACAGACATTGTCAACCGTATATATACACCTCGCCGCGCTGAGGCGCGGCGAAAAAACCGCCGCGTTGCCTGCCATTTTCAAAAGCCGCTGTCTCAATGGAATGAAGAAGGTAATAGTGTTGTGTACATACAGCGTCCCCACGCCGTGATTGGTGTCGCCACGCGCCGGTAACGTTAAGATTATCACTACATCGCGCTGCGTGTGGCATAAAGACACAGCTTGTGGTATAACGTCACAAATCTGTGGCATAACGACTCAATCGTGTGGTATAACGACTCAGTCGTGTGGTATAACGTCACAACCTTGTGGTATAACGTCACAAATCTGTGGTATAACGACACTCGTGGTATAACGGCACTGTTTGTGGTATAACGACTCAAACCGTGGTATAACGACTCACTTTTCGTGGTATAACGTCACATTACCGATTTTATTGAATACTTAGTCCAACAAAAACATAGTCGGCTCTACAGTTCCAGACCTATCATTTCAATTTAGCGGCGCCATAAGGTCGGGCCATTGAAAGTCAATTATCGAATTGGCTCGCGATCGCAAAAATCGAATAGGTACCTATGTAGGAAGGAAGGGAGGGAAATTACGGGCAACATACACTGGCCGGCAGCAATTGATCGTTAAATGGGTATCCCAGGGGTGTGCTAATGCCATCCAGCTAATCTAAACCTAAACACGTCCAGCAGGCTACACAGAGTTATGGTTGGGCGCGCCCCATTAACATTGCATGAAGGTCGTTATCCGTCGACCGCTCAAGGCAACAATTGGAAAGGGCCGGTCTATTTGGGTCCATGCGCGAAACAAGAAACGCACCGCTTAGACTGGATGGCATTGTTAGCTTCTGTTTTCACTTTACTTTACAGCTAGCTAATTTCAATTAGCTGAACTTAATGCGAAAATGTAAAAATTAATAGCATGATTATTAAGGCAGTCAAATCTCACTTTGTAGCAGCATTACGTTTTGCGAGAAAACAGTATTTTGTGTGGACACAAATATTGATATTGGTAGGTATACCTATATGGGTAAGTCAATGGTACCAATATTGGTGAATCGGACACAAAAGCTGTCACTGCCACAGAATATCCCAAGTAAACCACAACTGAAACGTCACACAACACTGTAGGACGATAGGATACAGTAATCTAACGGGGAGAGCACCAGAATAAATCGCCCAGCAATCTGGCAGCCGAATAGGCCGTTCGACAGCCCAACAAAGGCTCCCATATCGTTCTGTGTCTCTGGCATTCACGTTCTGTGTATGTGCTCATTGCAAGTGTTTCCGTCCAATTCACCTCCATCTTTCCCTCCAAAAGTCTCCTCAACAAAGCAACGCAACAACGGGCAAAACCTGTATGCGCAACACTCCCATTTCACCTTGCCTATCAATCCACAAAATTCACTGATCAATCGCCAATCGATTTCTTCCCAAATCAGGCCAATTTCTGAACGATCTCCTTCTGCTTGGCCTTCTCCAGCTTGCGCACGCGCGCCTCCGACCGCTGAGACATCTGGCCGCCGCCCCACATGCGACGCACCTGGGTTACGGTAGGATTTCGAATGGAGTGAAACGGCTGTCTATATACTGTAATACTCAAATAAGCCCCCGGGGTATATTTGACAGCATGAGGTAATATGGTGGGTGGAGAGACTTTCAACCAGTCTTTCAGCTAAGAAATGTACACCACATGCGCTAGATGCCATAGTAAATATACTAGAGCCTTTAGCCCATAGGTTATACTGTATACTCTACAGCTTCAGCCAATCTCTAAAGGTTGAAACATGCAGTGACACATGGCGCGCCACCATTGGTTGCAAGACACAGTGACCCAAGGGGAGCCACCACTGGTCGCAAGACACAGAGACTGATGGCGCACCACCACTGGTCGCAAGACACAGAAACCCATGGTGCGCAAGACACGGAGACCCATGGCGCGCCACCACTGGTCGCAAGACACAGAGACCCTTGGCGCGCCACCACTGGTCGCAAGACTCAGCCCATAGCTGATTGCAGATAGATCTGAAGTCATTTGACACAGTGCCACTGGCAGTGCCTGCATTTACCATTGCACCTGTTCCAGTGCTTGACTTCAACACATGGATGTTTGTCTTCACCCCATAGCTGATTTCAGAAAGATCTGAAGTCGTTTGACACAGTGCCCCTGCCAGTGCCTGCATTTACCATCGCGCTTGTTCCAGTGCCTTGGAATACACATCAGAGTCGCACAGCTACAACTCTCTAGTGAATGATGACCCAACAACGCAAAATTTCCACGAAAATGGCCCCCAGGCACTCTTTAGTGCTCAGAATGTACTGTGCAGCTGATATTTTCGTGATTTTTGTGCAATTTAGACATCGGCCAATGTCCACAATAGGAGATGCAAAACTACAGAGGACGACGATTCTTCTGATGTATAGATCATCGCGATCCGTCAAGGCTGTTTAGAGTTATCATGTTAACAGACAAACAAACAAACAAACAAACACACTCTATGCCGCTTAGTATATAGGATACTTTCGACATTTACTTTCTCCATAATACACACCTTAGATGCCTTTCACATACCATGTACCAAAGCCAAATTAACTACATATAGTAACTCTAGTATTACACTCATACGGGGAGAGGGGGGGGGGGGGGTTATAACAGGTGGAGAGCTTATTAGAGTATCTACGGTAGGTCGATAATAGCTGCGCTCAGACACAAGCTCTGAATGGTCCCATACCTCGTCGTATCTGTCGTTGTAGTTCGTTCGCACGGACTCGACCAGTTTCGAGAGGGCCGGCTTGTCCTCCCTGCAGAATGTAAAACACATGCACATTTCAAATTTTCAAATTATACAACTACAGTATCCCGTACGCGTTGACGGCGGCCAGTGCGAGACAGCTGGTGGTCTTCTGGTGGACGACGGTGCCCAGCCGAGCTTTGCCCTTCACTATGCAGTAGGGCACGCCCATCTTGCGACACAGAGCGGGCAGGAAGATCACGATCTGTAGACGTAAGCAATTGTGATGATGAACAGGATGGATGGGCAGGGCAATTTGACGCAGAAAAGAGAGTTGTACAGCGCGCCGAGGGTTGCAAGATTGTGGAGCGCGAAATTTACCGTATGTAGCCGGATTTGGACAATGAGAACGCGCAGTCGATATTCGCGCCCTTCGCTATGTGAGGTGCTTGCTCAACCTTTGCATATGAAACCGCTTTGTTTTGCCATGTTGGAAACACTTCCGAATCACGTCGAGATCCATCAGACTTGAGGTGGGAGCTAAACTTCCAAGCCAAGTAAACGGCGAAAACTCAAGCAAAGCGGCCTCTACCGACGCGCGTCGACACAGTACACAAGTCAAGCAACCAGCAACCTCGATGGGGTCGACGTCGTGGGCGATGATGACCAGCTGTGCCTTCTTCTGCTCCACAAGCGTCGTCACCTCGTTCACTCCGAAGCGCACGGAGGGTGGGCGCTTGGTGGGCGCGTCCTCCTTGCCTGAGACGTTGGTTTGCCTTTCAGTAGCCATCCCACAACCCTACCCCTTCTCTTCAACTAGCACTCCTGCAAACTCTCTTGCCCCCCCCCCCCACAGCAGAGCTTACAGACAGCTGCCTACCTCCCAATCAGCAAATTCCCCAAAACTCGACCCAAAAGTAGTAAAAAACGTTCGCCTGCCGCCCTCATTACGAGCTTCATCTAGTCAGTTTGGCACAGTTTGTTCCAAAACTGATCAAAAATACCGTAGTCGGCAATTTTCGGCTAATTTTTAGCATTTTTGGCTGTTTCTTCTAACCCCCCCCCCCCCTCATACCAATCTACAACTCACTCTCTTCTACTCCACCAACCTTCAGCTCTCTGTTCGGCTCGCTTGCGCAGTCGCTCCTTCTTCTGAGCGCGCGTCTCGGGCCGGTACTTGTCCAGCAGGCGGAACAGCTGCGTCGCTGCAATGTAGAATTTCAAAAACTCACTTTTTGAAGGTCAGTCAAATTTTTAGGTCGGCGTAATGAAGGCAGCGTAGCACAATTCAAAAAAAATCTTTTTAAAAAAAAATCGGTTTGAAAAAGACTATTCTATCGGTAAACACAGTGAGCTCCTTCCTTTGCTAGCACACAACCAGCAGCTACAGCGCATATATCGGCTGCAAAACTTGATCCGTTCCGCATTCGTGCCGATAGCTCCAAGATTTTGTTACAGGGCAGACTGCCTATATCACATCCCATTTTCACACTCCCACTGACCCGTCTGCTTCTCGAGGGCGAACTTGAACTGGTTAACGGTGGGCGGGACCTTGAGTCGCTTGAGAAGCACCGCCTTCTGACGCTGAATGCGAATGTACTTGGGCCACTTCACGAAACGGGTCAGGTCGCGCTTCGGCTGGATGTCCTGGCCTGCAAGAGAGAGAGAGAAGTGTCATGTGCACAGGTTCATGAATGCGATTGCGACCGAGGCTAGGGGGGGGGGAGGTTAGCCGAGATTTGGAAGGACGCTGGTAACAAGAAAAGAATCGCGTTACTTTGGAAGCAAATTGTACTTAAATGACTCAAAACAAAATTGCACAAAAATAGCGCCGCAGGCAAAACTCTTCACCACTTTTAGGTGGATTTTTGACAAATGTCCGGATTTGGGGGGGGGGGGGGGGGTAGCTGCAATCTCGGCTGGGGGGGGGGGGGGGGGGCTACAGTGCTCGTAAGGGGAGGGGAGGGGGCGGGCCAGTTTTCATTTAGCAATTGTCGTAAGGAGAGAGACGAAAACGAAAAATTCGCCTGCGGTGCTGCTACACGGTATTTCACATGCCACAAATTTTACAGGCCAAAACGCAGTGGCGTAGAACTATGCGCAAGTTTTTAACGAAACACCACCCACCGATGCCGAAGTTCTTGGGTCGGCTCTCGAAGAGGGGGTTCTTCTCAGCCTGCTTCCTCTTGGCCGCCTCCATCTTCTTTAGCTGCGCCGGCGGCGGCGCCACCTTCTTCTTCTTCACGATCTTCTTCGTCGGCTGAACACAAAAATGTTGCAAAATTGCGGTATTTTGAAGCAAATTTGGCAAAGCCGTACCATTTTCGGGATCTGACGCGCGTATCCTGCGGAATGAACTCCCTAGAAGAAACTGAGACTCAACAAGAATTCGGTGCGCTTCCACTGAGCTTTCTTTCGGTCTTCACTTGGCTTCTTCAACTCCTCATCACAACGCCTTGATTTGCATATTCGCTACGCAACCTCTTGCCACCGTACATCGTGTGGTTGTCTTCAAATGTTTCTTTTATCTTACATCGCGCAATTAGTTATGAATCGTAGTCTCAAAACAGGCAGTGTTTGTGAATGTGACGATGTAATTATGAACAAGAGTACTTCTCGACATTCCTGAGTTATTCATCAAAATAACGCAAGCTACAAAACGGCATCGTCATGCTCTACAACGGGACTTTTTGAGTTGCGCGCGTGACAGCAAGCAAACTTGTGTAATTTCTAAAGCCGGCTGATGCGTAATTTCGCCTGGTCTGCGGATTGAATCACGTGGCGCTACGCTGCGCTACTTCACTTTCAAGTTTTAAAACTCAGGCGAGGTACTGTAATCTGGGTTTTTTTGGGCCATAGTGGGGGGCCATGGCCCCTTGAATATTGGACCGGGCCCCTAAGATTTTTGGCTAGGGGCCACAATTTAACAGGGGTACCCCTGTTGCGACAACTTAAAATTAGCACTTTTGCAGAAATTTTGGCCCATTTGGCCCCCAGGCCCCAAACGAAAAAAAAACCTAGACTGTAATGCACACATTTTGAAAACCACAGTAGTGTGCTCTCATTAGTTGTGACAGATAACGCTATTTTGAGAATGTTTACACAATCGCTTGATTCGTTAGACTTTTACCAAATCGCTTGATTCGTTCGATATCCGAACACATGCACATCTTTTCCTTTCCAAAATTATAAATCGACGAATGACCTAGTGTATTTGGTGTGGCCGTCACCCGTCAGTTTGGCGTCCATTGGAAGTTCAGCCGCAAAGGCACTTCTCATCTGCCGAAAGAAGTGAACGCAAGCTAATAGACGTTTGGCGGACAATGTTTATGATATCTCCTAGGAGGGCAGGAACAACGCTGTGGTTCAACGTGTCAGAGTTTCGAACAATGTCTCTGCGGGCTTTCGCCAATACAAGAACTCCCAAAATGCAGCTCGCGTTTTATTCCGAAAATCGAATTCACCGTTCACTCTCTCCCATGTGCCCCATCATTCCTCTTCAACCAGCTTCATCCACGGTAGTTTCCTGTTCCTGGATACCTGCACGTGATCTTAAGCAGGTTGCCGAAAATGCTTTTGCGCTTGGGCTTGTTGCGGTCTCCCTTCTTGCAGCAGACCTTTCCACGCCGATCCACCAGGTTCTTGTCCAATGGGAGCTGACTGCAGAAGGCCTTGCGCGCTTCCTTGGCCTCCTTGTCTGTAGAACAATTGACGACATGTGTGCTTCATGATTCAGCGAATGGACTACTTGTTCTTGAGTTAATCTTGCGCGCCCTAGATAAACTATGTATACCAGGGCATGTGTTACAAAGTGATACGATTTCACTGAAACGTCCAAAACTTGCAGTTTGTCAGAGTTGATGTTGACGTTGCCTGAGTTTGCCAGTAATGAAACGGCTCCAACTCTGAAATCCGTCTTATCAATCACGAATCCACGCACATGCAATTATTTCTCAGGTAGGAGGCTAAGGAAGCGCGCAAGACCTTCTGTGGCACTTTTCAGTGAATTTTGCCCGACGAAACAACGTCACCCTCAGTAGTTATCTTGTCAAAATTGCTTCACACTCTGCATGCTTGTGGCTTGTGACTTGTGGCAACGTGCACCCATGTGTTCCTTCGAACAGCTTTATTCCAAACATGCAATGCGCCGTTTACGCTCCCACAAGTGTCATTTCTTCATCTTCTCGTCTTCGTCAATGTTGTTCAATCTTCTTCATCCAATGAGTTTCATGGCTTTGCCGGCCACCCACTTGAGGCCCTTGAAGATGGCACTGAAGATTCCCTTGCGCTTGGGCTTGTTGCGCTCTCCCTCCTTGCAGCAGATGTTGCCGCGCCGGTCGACTATGTTCTTGTCCAATGGGAGCTGACTGCAGAAGGCCTTGCGCGCCTCCTTAGCCTCTTTGGCTGAGAAACGATTGGAATACATGTGCATGATCTATTGTCAGGGGCCAATACTGGCGCATTGTATGCAGGGGCTCCTGCACGAGCTTGTTCCGATTAGTGCGGCGATACCAGGCTCGTGCGCGCGAGGGCCGCTCCTTGAGACAGCGACAGTATCCTACAGTCAGTGGCGGATCCAGGATTTTGGAATGGGGGGGGGGGGGGGCGGAATTTTTTCGGCCACAGGGGGGACCAAGATGCTGTAAAAGCACATTAAAAACTTTGCGCCGCAGGCGAAAATTTTTGCCGATTTTGGCCTATGTTGGTACAAAAATGCTTTAAAATAGCGCCGCAGGCAAAAATTTTGGCCGATTTTGGCCTATTTTGGTACAAAAGTGCTATAAAATAGCGCCGCAGGCGAAAATTTTGGCCGATTTTGGCCTATTTTGGTACAAAAGTGCTATAGAATAGCGCCGCAGGCGAAAATTTTTTGCTCTGGAGGTGCTGCCGCGCAATTTTTTTTTCTCGGGAGGGGGAATGGGGGGGGCGGTTTGGCCGAATGGGGGGGGGGGGGCGGACGCACAACCGCCCCCCCCCCCCCCCCTGGATCCGCTACTGCCTACAGTATGCGTAACCCACGATATGCTTTCTTGTTCTTGATGCACTCCTTGATGCAGCAGAGCTTCTCTTCCTCTTTCTTGGTGCTGGCGCAGCCGAAGTAGCAGAGGCTCCTCTGGCAGTCCTTCAGTCCCTGCACCTCCTCCTCCACATTGTCCAGACACTGACCCCCCTCGTCGTTCAGGAACTTCAGGTAGTCCTCGCGCAAATCGCCGCCGTTGACGACGCTGGAATGTTTTAATGTAAGAACTTCTTTTGAATAAATCACGTCTCTGTAATTAACATCATCATTACTCTGTGATTAGTTACAGTAACTGAGGCCAGAACGCGTGCTTTTGTGTTAACGTATATTAAAGAGTTATTCAATCTGATTGTCTGGGTATGGAATTGACTCACCTGATCAAGGCCACGACAAATGCCAAACGGAACATTTTCGGCTTCTTCGCTTCGTTCGGATGTCTCTTCTGTCTAACCGACTCGGCGAAAATAGTATAGTGAACTGACTCGTCAAAAGGCGCCGACTGGTCTCAGTTGATCTTGTGTGCTTTGGCTAAAAATTCTACTGGCTAAATAAAGTTTATGCAAAACTTGTATTTTCTGCCTTTGCGCAGAGAACAAAGCTTGGACTAAGCGGGCTTTGACCTGCCCGCGCCGCGAAAGCGGGCAGTATTTTTGGCGCGCGGTATATCGCAAGCAGAGCGCGCTACGAAAATAGCCCATCAATCTTTTCTGTTCAGCCGAATTTGATTTGGATAGACTGGCTGTGCCTGCGCACCGTGATAGCTAACGTACCTACAGTACACTAGCCAGGTTCTCAATGCGTTCAGTGATTTGAGAACTTTGAAGCAAAGGTTGACGGCGACGCGACTAGGTATGTATGGCGTGTAGACATACCTGTAACGCTGGGGGGGGGGGGGGCCCTGCCCCCCCCCCCGGAGATCTTCCCCCCCCCCCCCCCCCCCCCCCCCCCCTTACCCAGCCTGAAAGACCCCCCTCCCAAAAATTGCGAAAATTTTCGCCTGCGGCGCTTAATTATGGCCAAATTTTTGCCTGCGGCGCTATATTTAGGCTGTTTTCCATCAAAATTAAGCGTTTTTTGTCAATTTTTACACTATTTTTGCATATTTTCCTTAATTTTATGCCATATTTTTATTACATTTTGACCCACATCCTCTGTTTTGGATCCCCCCCCCCGCCTAAAATCCGGATTACCCCCCCCCCCCCTCCCCGAGGGGGCGCGTTACAGGTATGCGTGTAGAGGGTGAAAATTTTTTGAGTTCGAAGCAAAGTCGCAACGTCAAATCAGCACGTCATGCCGATGAAAGTAGAGCACGTAATTCTTCTTGTTCATCACCACCCATCACGAGATGACGTCCATGACTTTGCCGGCCGCCCATTTGCCCGCTTTCAAGCCTTTGGAGACCACCCACTTGCCCGCTTTGTATCCTTTGACAGCCACCCACTTGAGGCCCTTGTAAACTGTGCTGACAATGCCCTTGCGCTTGGGCTGGTTGCGCTCTCCCTCCTTGCAGCAGACGTTCCCACGTCGGTCGACCAGGTTCTTGTCCAATGGGAGTTGACTGCAGAAGGCCTTGCGCGCCTCCCTCGCCTCTTTGCCTGGACAACATACATATGTAGGTAGTCTAGAGACGACGTGCAAAACAGGCATGGCTTGGCGTGTCGAATTTGGAAGTCAATGACAACCGCGGTTTATGCAGGGGCTTCTGCACCAGCTTGTAGGCCCAGTGTTGCAGATGCAGAGGCTCCTGCCCACGCGCGGTGGTTGCTTCTTCTTGTCACCATTAGTGTGGCTAATCTACCGTAGGCGTTCTTGTTCTTGATGCACTCCTTGACGCAGCAGAGCTTCTCCTCGTCTTTCTTTGTGCTGGCGCATCCGAAGTAGCAGAGACTCCTCTTGCAGTCCTTCAGTCCCTGCACCTCCTCCTCCACATTGTCCAGACACTGACCCCCCTCGTCATTCAGGAACTTCAGGTACTCCTCGCGCAAATCGCCGCCGCTGACGGCCCCGACACTGTAGTAAAATGGTTTGTGCCTTGTGGAACTACAGCAGTTCCTACGTGCTAACTAAATGAGATTACTTTGTTACCCCCGCCAGCGTTGCTATTTTAGCTTTGTATTCACACACATTTCACAAACACCCCACGTCCCTCCCGTTTCTATACCGATTGCACACAGTTTATGCGTTTGTGAATACATATGTGACCTTGCAGACGCACGATTTCGTTAATTGTCTTCACATAGAGCTAGCTGTCGCCAATTTACAAGCTTGAGACAATAATCAGGGAAAGAAGCAAGCAAACAAACAAACAAACAAACAAATAATGCAGTTAATCTCGTATGAATTGAACAACTTGCAGATTCGTAGATCGACTGACCTAACGAGCGCCAGTACAAATGTCAAGACGATCATGTCTGGCTCCTTTGTTCGAACTGCTATTTTCTGCCTGACGATCTCTGCGGAAAGAATAACCGGGAGAACAGACTTGTCAAAGGCATGCCGACGCATAGTTTGTCTGCAGAAGACTACCATGAAATGAATGAAGTCATACAGAAATAGATTTTCGCCTGGCGCGGCCGACAATAGTCTTCGTGCGCCGGTCATTGGGTATACTTGACTTACCATTTCTGCATACCACTTAGGTGATTGCTTTTTCACTCGATTCAGATAATTTCTTCAATGTCTATTGGTGTTTAATTTTGCTTAATACTATTTAATATCATTTAATATGTTTGTATTTATATATAGGTATGTATATGTATACATGTATATGTATATTCGTATTTATTTTTGTAGACATTTAATATATTTGTATGTTATTTTATTCTATTCTGTATTATTCTAATATATCTTATCATATTTTTATTTTATTTTATTTATTCTAGTTTATACTTTGCTTAGTTATATTTAAATGTATTCTATTTTACATTTTATTTCATTTTACTTTATCTTAGTTTAATTTAATTTAATTTAATTTAATTTAATTTAATTTAATTTAATTTAATTTAATTTAATTTAATTTAATTTAATTTAATTTAATTTAATTTAATTTAATTTAATTTAATTTAATTTAATTTAATTTAATTTAATTTAATTTAATTTAATTTAATCTAATTTAATCTAATTTGACTTAATTTAAGTTAATTTAATTTAATTTAATTTAATGTAATGCAAGTTAATTTAATTTATTTAATTTAGTTTACTTTAATTTAATTTAATCCAATTTAATTTAATCTAATTGGATTTAATTTAATATAATTTTGATTTAATTTAATTTGATTTAAATTTTAAATTTAATTTAGTTTAATTTAATTTAATTTAATTTAATTTAATTTAATTTTATTTTATTTTATTTTATTTTATTTTATTTTATTTTATTTTATTTTATTTTATTTTATTTTATTTTATTTTATTTTATTTTATTTTATTTTATTTTACTTTATTTTGTTGTTTTATTTTATATTATTTATTTTGTTTTGCTTTACTTTATTTTATTTTATTTTAGCTTTAATTTATTTTAGTTTATTTTATTTGGTGTTATTTTATTTTATTTTGTTCTGTTTTATTATATTTTATTTTAGTTTATTTTGTTTTATTTTATTTTATTTTATTTTATTATTGTATTATTTTGATTTGCACCTTACTTGTGCGACGGCATTGTCAATTTGGCGACAGTCTCTTCTTCAAGCGACTAGTGTCTTGTATCATTTACGACTTATGATTACGTCATGTCTATGCGTAAAACATCGACTGCCATTGAACAAACTTTCGGTTGACGGCTCTTCACGCGCTGAAGAAAACCTATAGAATTCAAATCTCCAAGAGCGTTTTGAACGAAGTTTTGGCTCTTCTCGTTCGAAATTCAGTAGAAGTTGTCAACTTTTCACCTGCAAAATGCCCCGAGGCGCAAAGCGCTCCGCGAACGTCTACGACGACTTCGATGACTCCGACGAATCGGCGGGCGGCGGCGCTTCGAGCAACGACGACGAAGCGCCCAGTCGGCGAGGAGGGGGTCGTCGCAAGCCGCCGCCGGCCAAGAAGGCGGTCAGAGGCCAGCGGGCGGCAAGGAAGCCGGATGATGATGAACAGGACAGAGAAGAAGCGGACGAGAATCGAGCTCAGCAGCAGCAACCGAAGCCGAATCGCCCTCCGGCGGCTGCGGCGGCTCCTCCGCAGGACGCGAGCGGCCAAGACAGCTCGCTGAACGAGAGCGGAATCGAAGGCGGCCAGAGAATGATAGGTTGGTGGATTTTGATCTGTTCGGCCAACCAGATATTTTAGGATCTTGAAAGTTCATAGTTTGCAGGCAATGAGAACGACGACGAGCTTCTGTCGATGGACTTCCCGCCGCTGCCCACGCCGGCGCAGAACTCGGACGGTGATTGATTGATTTTGAATCACTTCTCGCGTGCAGGAGCCCCTGCATATTTGCGGCCTCTAAATATCTTGCAGGCACCGGCTCTCGTCTGATTATCACCAAAATCGTCAACGAGAACTTCAAGTCCTACTACGGAAGACACGTCATCGGACCCTTTCACAAGGTGTGGAAGTTTTAAAATTTGATTTTAACTTGAATTTTTGTGAATTCTCACAATTTTCATTCAGAATTTCACCTCGATCGTGGGCCCGAACGGCAGCGGAAAGTCCAATGTCATCGACAGTCTTTTATTTGTCTTTGGGTTTCGCGCGCAGAAAATTCGCTCCAAGAAAGTCAGCCGGATGATACACAGCTCCGATGGAAGAGAGAACGTGCCCAGGTGTGTGCACTGCAAAGTCGATAAATTTGTGAAGTTTTGCAATTTTAGAACTTAAAAATTATATTTTTATTTTAGTTGCTCTGTCGAGATCCACTTCCAGCGAATTGTGGACGACCCCGTGAGAGCGAGCGCGATTTTTGGGCAGATTTTCTAATTTGAAAAATCCAAAGCTTTTATCCCAGCAAATCGCAGAGATATAAACTTCTAGGTTATATTGAAATCTGCAGTCGACATTTGCACCCTTTCTCACTACCACAACTAGTATCGTGCTTCCATTCATTTATCCCACCGTGTAATACAATTTTTTCAGGAGGACGCGGAGAAGTATACGGTAGTGCGCAACAGCGAATTCCACGTTCGGCGAACGGCGCATCAGGACAATTCATCCGTCTACTATTTGAACGGGAAGAGAGCGCAGAAAGATGACATTTGCTCCTATCTGCGCAAGGAGGGTATCGATTTGGATCACAATCGATTCTTGATCCTCCAGGTTCGATTCAGCGATTGGTCGATTGATTAATTGACAAGATATGGCACGTTGTAGTTACAGTATACCGATGAATGGATGGTATTATAGTAGCGGCATATTTCCTTGTCAGACGAGCCAAATTTCTTTGCCAGACGATATTTGCCGTGTTTAGTATTGGCGCGTCTTTGAATTAGGTTACGGTACTACTTATTTAGCACTTTTTGAAACGCTACAGGGTGAAGTCGAGCAAATCTCTCTGATGAAGCCCAAAGCCCCCAACGACAACGAGGAGGGAATGCTGGAGTATTTGGGTTGGTTAGTGTAAGGCATGTGTGTGGTTAGGTTATTGTAACAGTGCGGTAAATCTAAAATTTGTATTTCAGAGGACATAATCGGCAGCTCTCGACTGAAGCCGTTCATTGAGCGACTGCACGCGAGAATCGAGCAGCTGAACGAGACAAGAACTGAGAAGGTGAAGAATTGGCGCAAATTTGGATTTGTAGAATCCCGCTGTGGCTACCTGACGCCTCGAATCGCAAAACCAACCTCGGATTCGTAATCTCCACCCCGTGAAACCCCGAAATCGACATACAACACGCCCACCGTCGCAAAAATCCAGAAATGCGATTTTTTGCGTCTTGAAATGAAATCACAATTTTCATCTGCAGGTCAACCGCATGAAGGTGGCGGAGAAGGAGAAGGACGGCCTGGAGAAGCCCATGCTCGAGGCTGTGGACTACCTGAAAGACGAGAACAAGAAGACCCAACTCAACTCCATTCTCGTCCAGAAATATCTGTGGGTTGTGGTTATTCTTGATAATTTGGAAGGGACTATCAAGATGACAGCGTAGCCCGATATTTAGGCACTGCTGCATACGAAATGTGGCAACTCTATTCTCTACAATATCTTCTGATTCTTCACATAATCTTCTCTATTCTTCACTCTGAATTCCTAGGCACGACTTGCGAACCGACAAGGCCACAGAGGAAGGGAAGCTTGAAGAGCTGAAAGACAACCTGTCGAAACTGGACAAGCATCTGGTGGAGATCGAGCGCAAGGAGAAGGAGCAGAAGAAGCAACTGGCGGAGCTGGAGAAGTATTTGTGGAATTTTCTAGTTATTTTCACTTTGTAGAGGATATACTGTAACTGTTTTGACAAAGTGAGTTTTGCAAACTGTCGTCTCACTTCCTTCTTCTCAGGCAGCGCGACTCGGCTCTGGAGGAGCAGAAGCGAGCCAACGCCGAGTTCGTCGAGTTGGAGACCAGAGACAAGAAGATGAGAGAGGACCAGAAGACGAAGAAGAAACGACTACAGGACAGGATGGGCGAGGTCAGACTGGAGGAGAAGAAGGTGAGTATGGACGCGCGTCGACGTAGGCGGACGGCGGTTGTTTCCCCCTCCCTCCCTCCTTCCTCCTCCCTCCCTCCCTCCATCCCTCCCTCCATCCCTCCCTCCCTCCCGCCTCCCCCCACCACGCTCTCCCCTGTCGTCTCGTCCCCCCCCCCCCCTTCCCTCCTCCCTCCCTCCGGCTCCCCTCCATCCCCCCTCCCCAAGTCATTCCTGCGCTCATTTGAAAACTGCACATCCTCCCCCCCCCTCTCTTCTCACTGAAGCGTTGATGTAAAATAGTACACAACTTGTTTTAATTTACCTTTCACAAGGCCAATTTTAGCTGGACGAGGCCAAGAACAAACCGGCCAAAATCGAGAAGGACATAGCACAGGCTCGGCAAGAGCTGGCGGACTACGGTACTGGAATAAATTTCTGATTTTTCCTTATTTTTGCGCAATTTTGACTAAAAACCAATATTTTTCCAGAAGTCAAAGTGGAGGAGTATCGCCAGCGGCTAGAGAAAGGCATGGCTGAGGTCGAAGTGAGAACTGCCAAAGATAAGGAGGAAAAGACGAAATTGGAGGAAAAGTTGACGGAACTGAATTCGGCCACCAGCGAGGCTCAGGCCAAGGTGCAATTTTGTTGTTTGTGGACGCGCGAAATTTGAAGATTGTGGAGATGCAAGAAAATCGGGCTGAATGTGACAACTATTCTTGTTGGAAATTGAGACTGTGCTGTTCTTCTTTGATTCAGCACATTATTGCAGCGTTGCGGATTTGTTAAGTCTTTTCAATTTTATCACAAATTTTCCAGATGCGCATCGCGCAACAAGAATTGGACCTGCACCAGAGCACCGAACGGGAGGCTAGGCGCAAACTAAACGACGCCGAGACGCAACTGGCGGACAAAGAAAGCAAATTGGAGGAACTGAAAAGGTTAATCGATCGAAAACTGTTCATCATCAGATCATTGAGTAATAGTGTATCCTAATTGTGATACTCACAGGTCGCAAAAGGCAGCTAACGATCGACTGCCCAGGAATCAAAGGGTGGTGCAGGAGGGAGGGAGGAGACTGCGAGAGATAGACGAAAGATTGGCCGAAGTCAACAGAGAGGTGCGAGAGTGATAGTTTTGATTGGATTACTGTAGTCTGTCAGTACGGTAAGATAGAAGTTTTGTGACCGTTTTGGACGGCGCAAGCGATACTTGCGAAAAATTTACAAATCTGGCTCTGTTATTGATATATTCTGCTTTTTATTAGAGTGTATTATGTTCTAGGTAATGCACACCTGTACAAGTTGTGTAGCGTTTGTCTCCAACTTTTGCACATTTTCTACACTCCAAATTTCACACACATTCAAACAAGTTTTACTGTGGCGCATATACCGTAAATCCTCCAATAAGCGCTCTGGGCGCTTATTTTTGGCACTCCTCCCCTCCAAAAGGGAGGAGTGCTATAGTGATGGTGCGGATTCTGTGTAAATTCAAACGCTCATAAGTCGAGCTAGACTTGGCCGATTGGGGCGAATTTTTTTTTATTCGATAGGTCTCTGGATGGAAAAGCCTGCATCGAAGGTCTCGACTTCCGTCCGGGACCCGATTTTTGGCAAGTTGCCAAAAACCCGATTTTTCGGCCTCCGACGAACTTTGGACGCTTAGAATAGTGTTCTGGTAGATCGGAGCGAGGCGAGCTTTGGACTGAATATGTAAAAGACATTGGGCTATCCGATGGTAGGGGCGCCGCCTGGCTGGGTCCGGGCCTGCCCGGGCCGGGTAGCAAAAACCGTGTTTGTCGACCCAAAAGTAGGGTTTGCGGCGGACAATGTAACTGTTGTGTGTTATGCGTAAAATGTACAATGTTTTGGTATTAGGTAGAGCTTAGATAGCCTACTTCGGGATGGCTTTGGTAAATCCCGTCAGATGTAACCCCGAATGGGAAATTCACCCCAAAGCTGGGTCCCGGGATTGTGGGTAAAACTTGGGTCAGGCGTAACTTTTGGTATAAGCCTCGCACCGAGATGGGACAAATACCGTTAGATCGGGCGCGACGAGATCTACAACATTGTAGTAGATCACTTCTCCATAAATGGCCGAATTTTGGGTGAAAATAGGAAAAAATCGATTTTTGGACAAAATTTCAAAATTCTGCCACTCATATCTATTTGGTGTGCCAATCGATTTCAATGATATTGAGAGCGTTTTCTAAGACTATAATTATCTTCACTGTGGCATAATTTCGGCTTACGGCTGATTCAATTTCTGGGTGAAATTTCTGTTTCTTGGACAAACTTTCAGTATTTTGGTACAAAGTGGGGTCGGTTGAGATATTTCGGTGTCAGTTGGACTTTCACGTGATAGACCATCAAACGACACGTAGTTTTTTCGCCGCGCCCCAGCGCGGCGAGTATATATACGGACGCTATTGTCTGTGGGTCTGTGTGTGTGTCTGTCTGTCTGTCTGTACGGAACAACTAGACATGACGGTTAGTGCCACCCGATGGAGTCGAATGCGCTGAGTAACGTGCCGTTGTCCGTTTCTGTTGCTAATTTCCCTATTTCGAGATATTCACAATTAAAATATGAAAATGGCAAAAATGACACTTTTATTAACAAGTCGTATCGAGAAAGTTTTTGCTGAAATGGAAAGGGCATAAGACGCGATGAATTTGTGACATAGTTTCGCATTTTATAATTAACGAGATTAGGGATATTTTCACGGTTTTTGTCAAAATTCCCAAATTTCGACAAATTCAAACAGCTTAAATTTCAGAACTTCTTTGCACGGATGTATCGAACATAGTCTGCCAAGTATTTAGCAAATAGTTTCAGCAAATATAATTAACGAAAAATATAGGATATTTTTAAGGATTTTGTTAAAATCCACAAATTTCGACGCTTTCAAACAGCTTAAATTTCAAAATTTCTTTTCAGTGATGTGTCGAGCATAGTCTACCAAGTATTTATCAAATAGTTTCAGATTTTATAATTAGCGAAATTAGGGATATTTTCGAGGGTATTGTCAAAATTCCAAAATTTCGACAATTTCAAAACGCTTAAATTTCAAAACTTCTTTGCACGGATGTGTCGAGCATAGTCTGCCAAGTATTTAGCAAATAGTTTTAGAGATTATAATTAATAAAATTTAGGATATTTTAAGGGTTATTTCAAAGTCCCCAAATTTCGACAATTTCAAACGGCTTAAATTTCAAAGTTACTTTGCACGGACGTATCGAGCATAGTCTGACATGTATTTAACAAATAGTTTCGGATTTTATAATTAACGAATTTACGTATATTTCCAAGGGTATTGTTAGAATTCCCAAATATAGGCAATATCAAGATTTCGGCATTTTCAAACGGCTACAACTAAGCAATATTCTCCATGGATGTGTCGCGCAACGTATGTTTTGCCACCTATTCAATCGAACACGAAACGCGGCAATTACTGTGCGGTTCTGCAATCTACAGCAACGGTATGGTAAGCGCCCGCATTTGTGACCCAAAAGAAAAGGGCGTCGTCCCATTTAGACTCTCTTCATTCCAAAGTGAACCTGCGGCGAACATTCCTGATCCGTTTATGGATCAGTACCCAACAATACGCCATAGAGGCAACGATTGCCCACGAATGGCACAAACTACCTACCTTTGGAAACTCGAGGTAACTGCGGCGAAACTCCCCGAAGAAACGCTCAACTTTCTATTCTGACACACTTTTGAATATACTCCTCAAATGCACAACACACTATGCAATGCCAATCAACCATCATCGGGTACCCAGTTTTTACTCTAAGCTTGTTGTTATAAGCACTTTCTTCGTCCGACGCGTATTTTGGCGGGAAATTTGAATTCAAAATTTTTGCTGCCAGATTTGTCCAGGGCACCTACCGTGTAATTACTCGATTCCGGCTTTTCGGGGATGCTGATCACGAATTTGACGTTGTCTTTTCGTTTTGAGATGTGTGGGACCATTTTTTTAAGAATTTGCGTGCCACCATACGTGCCCTCAAGTGGAAAACCTGATTCAGTTCAGCTGAATCTACTGTAGGTGTGCTGTATGTCAAATATGTGGTATTCGAGGGTCACAATTCTAAATTTGCTATTAATTTTGCGATCAGAATAGCCACTAAGCCTCACTGGCATGTCTCGTTCATCAATGGGCAGCATAATTTAACTCCCATAATTCTTCTAAAAGAGGGGAGGAGTGCCTCGAGGGGCTCTGCCCCCGTCTACTAATCTTGTTCAACCTACCTCTAGGAGGGGCGCTTATTGGGCGATTTTCGGGTAAGACTTCTCTATTCCTCAAATAAAGCCGACGTGTGGCAATTTCTGTTTGATTTTTTGTTTTTGCGCCATTATTTGGCTTGCTCCTAAGCTTTTCAAAATGCCCCTAGAGCCCTAGCATCCTGAGTTAAGGGCACCATCATATGCCCGTAGACCCGAGACCGCCGACGTAAAAAATAGCCAGCCCCCCTCTCAGTCCCCCCCCCCCCTCCCCCAATTGCTGTAATATGATTACACAACGCTCGTCACACAAACCACGAACCCTGGAAGTAGTCGTCTGCGCCAGTTCAGTCTCGTTCTCCGCACGTTCGAAGACCTCATTCTGGCGGGCCGCCGATGATTCGCCCGATTTCAAATATGACGCCCCGAAATTCCGATTTCTGCCGATTTCCAGGCCTAAATCGGTCACTTCCAGTTGCAATATTTCGGCGCTGTTGTCGAGCAAAATCGCCTCTTGCGACTCTCGCCGTTTGTGGCCGATTTTGTCCGGCTTCTGCATGTTTTCGCTTGAGAATTCGTCGCTAATCTAATGTAAATGACCAGTAACCCTTGTGTTTGTGCCAAATAGACAGAACGCTCGCCGTCATCCACTGAATACTGTAGTGTTACCGTGGAACAAAACGCTGCTTGGCGAATGTACCTTAGGTACACTCTTTGTATGAACTACCTCTACTAGGAGAGTTCGAGAAGTGTGCAATAATATTCGAGTGTTTACTTTGTATGTACTCATCACTTTTCGACGTAGAACGCACCAGAATATAGTCAGCCAATTTCACGGTTTCCAAGCCCAATTAGGCACCTACAAGGTATTACTCTGCTTTCGCACCAACTTCCATCTCAGCCCTTTCTTTCCTACGGTAAACCCTAAAATAAAACCTCGCGAATAGCAACAACATAGTCAAGTCGTAGCCTAGGCTGTAGTAGCAGAAATTGTGGTACAGTATACCTGGAACACAGTACGCAGCACCGACTAGGAATTGAACTATCTGGATTTGAGTGATCGCTTTCTTCCACGCGTTGCCAACGGGTGTCAGGCTTGACACGAGGTAGTAGAGGTAGACCCAAATATGCACAAAAGAGTTAAGACACAGTCCGAAGGCTAGGCAGGGCCAGGGAAACTTTCGGTATGCGCAGTCGGCTAGAAGCACCATAGAGGAGTGGTGGTAAATGTGAAGAAACGATATCTGAAGCGGCAGAGAAGAGATTCGACGACGACGACGACGACGACGACGACGACGACGACGACGACGACGACGACGACGACGACGACGACGACGACGACGACGACGACGACGACGACGACGACGACGACGACGACGAGAAGCTTGTTTTAGTTGTTTACCTGTCTTCCCTTATGCCTCAGCATCATGAATACAGTATCCATGAGTTCAAACACCTTTGAGAAGCTGTAAATGAAGAAGAGTCTGTTCAAGGACGTACTCCTCTCTTTGGAATAAATAGAATCGGCTTCGAAAATCAAATGACGAAGCATTCCAACGAAAGCGGCTGCACTTAGGAAGACACAAACGGCGTTGTGGAGCAGTAATAGCTGAAATGATGAAACGTTTATGAAAACTTAACCTCATTGTTGAATGCATTGAATGCAATTTTGTACAACCAGCCGGGTTCGCGTGAGACTAGAAACACAACGCAGGGAGACAAGCCAAGCAGAAAATTTCGTACGCCACATAGCCGTGCATCACCACGAAAACAGAATCGTCGGATATTGTATTCACCTTTGACAAATTTTCAAATTTGGGCACTCTTCTTCCCCAGAATCTCCACGTAAGGGTCAGCGCCAGATAGAGCAGAAACAGGGGAAAGGTCGGCAGTGTGATAAAGAGATCGGCGAATTTGCACACGATTCTGTGTTGTGTCATAATTTCCACACTTTTGCACACTTTGGCAAAAGTTTGCACACTTTGGCCTGGCAGTGGCAGTGTTATTCCTGCAATGCTCTGCCGTCGTCAGCAGCCGTCGGTTCTCGTCTAAGGCGGCCCTATACGAAGGCAAACATCAAAGAAGCTGCGGCCCCCACACTCGCTAGCATACATCCCTTTCCGTTCTTCCACACGCGAGTGGGAATGTAAACGGGCAAACCTACGCACTCGTCTGCTACAGAGTTTGCGAGTCATCGCCGCAGACTGATGCGTCGTGCCGTGCGGTAGTGGTGGCAGCTTGAAACTAAGTAAGTACTTACTTAGTTTTACTTAGTTATTTTAAAACTGAGTACTTAGTTTCTTACTTACTTAGTTTTGTTTTGGGAAAACTAAGTATACTTACTCGTACTCATACTTAGTTTTCTAGGCCCATACTTACTTAGTTTTGCGAAATTTACTAAGTACTTTTTCATACTTACTCAGTTTTACTTAGTTTAAGAAAACTGAGTAAGAAACAAAGTAAACCAAATTCTTGACATTTTGGCCTACTCTAGCGCTATATATTCGCACATTGGCGGGTTTGTTGTTCTGGTTCTTTTACAACGCGCTGCCCAAAGAATGTCAGAATTGCTAAATAACTTTGTCGTGGAGACCATTTGCGGCCCTGCTAACCTCGAGTTGACAATTTACCAGCATTTACAAGACCAGGCTTACCTCTATTTTCGTGTGTTTGCTTACTCAGTTTACTTCCCTAGTTTACTTAGATTTTTCGAGTACTTACTTAGTTTTGTTAGAAACTAAGTAAGTACGCTTTACTTACTTAGTTTTACTTAGTTTTCTGAAAAACTAAGTACTTACTTAGTTACTTACTTAGTTTTATTTTTGGAAAATTGCCACCACTACCGTGCGGCAGACTGCAAGACAATTGACCTTGGCTTTTGGGCTGCTCTACACACACACATCACGCAGCCACGGCAACCGGATGAGAAGGGTACATGCTGCACACACCGTAAGAAAGTAGTGTACTGTACTTTGGGCCCACCTGCGGTAGAGCAGAGCCTACATACCTAGACAGAAGGGCGAGCACGCCAATTCTACCTGGGTCTAATTGTAGCCGAAAGTCGTTAGAAAGGCCAAGCGTCAACTGACGGCGCGAGACACATATGAACGAGCCTCCCATAACCTTGATTCGGACGGTATTCAAACGGCACTGTGGGAGGATATTGCGAGGGTACATTGTGAGGGCGAGGGTGTATACTGTATGCTCTCGCGCGGTGTAGGTCTTGTTACCAAGGTTACCAGCCGCTCGGTCCCACTTTGAATGCGGCGAACCGCAGAATCATAACCTAAGGTAGCCACAAAAGCATACCCAGCCACAAAATCAAACCAACTCATAAGAAACTCAAGCGCCAACTCGTGACCGTTCCAACGATGTCTTATCGCGAGTTGCGCAGTGGGTCAAGTATCAATGATACGATAGAATTTCAGTAGCGATGTGACGTTCCAACCACCATGCCTGGCTTTCAGATTTCACGGAGTCTCTACGCGCTCTGGGATACCCGCGACTGGTCTCCATCGAAAATTTCAGAAACCCAAACTTCAAACTGGTGGCGGAGATTCTGGCCTGGCTTCTGAAACGGTATACAGTGCAGACGTGATAGTTTTCGCTACTTTCACCCCTCCTGTACATAACCGTCATCTGCAGCATCATTATTGTAAAATTGCGGATGCTTGTCTACTGTAGCATAATATAATGGTAGCGCACGCACGCCAAAGCTATCAAACTCATAGAAGTTCAACGTGGTTTGCTGATGTCAACTTCGTTTCATTGTAGCTACGACCCCGACTACGAGATCTCGCTGGTTCTGGACAACGAACAAGACCGGGTCATTTTCATCAAAACCGCCGCGCTGTTTCTCGTAATAGAGTCGTTTTAGCACAAATTTTAACACCTAAAACTAATATGAATTCTTCTCAAATCCAGATCCAAAAGGCGCGCATCAAGGTCAATCCCAAGAAATTGTACCAGGCGGACGGTTACGCGGTGCAGGAAATGCTGAAAGTCACACAACTGCTCTACGACGCTGTCAAACATCAATTCTCGCCTTTGGACGACCCTGATACTGACGGAGGAGGCCAGATCAACATGACCGCCGTCCAGAACCAGATCAACGCCAAGGTAATCACGCACCAACAGTCGGTGCGTAAATAGCAAAAACACGCACAGAAGTCGTTGCAGTTGAACGACCTGAGACTGTGCCGTCAACTGGCCGCGGAGATTCCAGAGAAGGGCGCGAGTCTGTTCGACTTGCTCTCGAAGGAAGTCGAGCTGAGGGTATGTATTACTTACTATTTGGAGAAATTTGTTTAAAATTACTGTAATTTAAAAATTCGAAATTTCCCAGGAACAGCGCACGGCGGCCCTGGCGCGCCCCTTGGAGCTGAGCGACGTCGAGAAGAGCATCAAGGGTTCAATCAAAGCCGTTGAGGTGAGATTACTGTACTATTAAAGCGAAATAGACGCACCGTAAAACTTCAAATAAGCCCCCCCCCCCCCCTTCAACTCAGCAACTCGGTCTTTATGACCAGACGTGTGAAAGAGGATGGGGGGGGGCGGAAAATTGCGGTAATTACAGACAATCGAATAATAAAGACAAGACGCTTTGCAGGCCGAAATCGAGCAGACGATGCAGAATCTCAACAATATCGCCTCGGACGAGCAGACGTTGGATCAGAAGATAGAGAAACGCAGGGCGGACTTGGAGCGACAGCAGAAGCGACTGGCTCAGATTCAGGTCTTAGTGTATTTTCCTTTGATAAGCGCACCCCTCCAATAGACGCCCCTCCCCCCCCCCACCCCCGTTTGGAAATAGGTTCAAATAATAAACCCTTAAAGCGCCTATTGGAGAAAATTCGGTATTTTGTCATTGTTGACAGTCCACAAGGATGCTCACACAACAAAGTGTGTTCTTTCAGACCGTACGACCCGCCTACATGGACGAGTACGAACGCCTGGAGGAGCGACTGAAGAAAATGTACCATCAGTACGTGCTGAAGCACCGCAATTTGGTCTATCTGGAGAGAGTGCAGAACGATCTCGACAAGGCCGAACAGGAGAGGGCCATGGTGAGATTGTCACACAGAAATTCAACAACAATTAGATATAAAATTGTACGCAAATTAACAAATTAAGGAGGCCGAATTGTCTCTGCGCAAGATGGCTGAGAAAGTGAGGATGGAAGAAGCGGCGAAGCTTCAAGCTGTCGAGCTGAATGCGTTCGGCGGCGCGACGGGGGGTTCCGGAAGACGACTGGACGACGACGGATTCTCGGAGGATGAGGTAAGTAGTCGTACTGTAGGCAAATTTGAATACAACAGGGCTAGAGGAGATAATCACGCAACACGCACAGGACGAGGGAGAAGGCGGCACCGCGGGCAAGCTGGCCGTCGGCGCCAAGGCCAAGGTGAAACAGTCGAATTTGCATGCTGTATTTGAATTGTACTAAACCGTAGCACCTTCAGGTGTACGGTAGCATGTCGGGTGCGGGTCTGAGCGAGGACGAGGACGACGAAGAGGGCGACATGGACGAGGACGACAGCCTGATGAGCGACGAGGACGGTTTCGGAGAGAGCGCCGACGGCGGCGCCGACGCCCTGCAGCAGGGATTGAGGAAGGTATGGAAGATTACCGTAATCCTTCAGTTGCTACGTGAATGAGCCGAATAGTGGCAGCTACAATGCGCTCCTACACCTACCACTATGCACTTTGAGACTACCACAATTTGGAGACCAATTTCAGTCGGTACTTTTACCATAAACAGATTGTAAATTGAAGTTTGCTACTCTGGATTGGCTGTTACAGATGTCAGCGCACGTGTGCATAGCAGAACTTAGACAGACAATAGCGTCGATAATTCGAGGGGGATTGCCTATTAGCATTCCGATGGTCGTTTATTGTAAGTTCTACGTCGTGACACATGGTTTGCACGGGTACAACAACTACTATATATATAGCAACGCGCCGCTCGCCAGTTAGCCATCGACCACGCGGACGACGGCTCCGCTGGAGGGGCTGGGGGCTCGGCCAAGGGGGGACGACAGGGGGGTCCAGAGGGGGAGCCTGCCAAACCAGCGGGGGGCCAGGGGGAGGGGCCACCCGCGGCGGCGGCCGGTGGAGGCATGTACGGTGGCATGGACGACGACGACGACGATTTCTAGGGTGATTGATTATGTAAGCAAAGTGATGAGGAAGGTTGCTCGTCTGTAGCTGTTCTTTAAAGCATACTCTTTCCTCTCTCTGTTGGTATGCGTAGCACCCTGCAGCTGATTTCCATTTCATTCAAATCGGTGGCGTCACTGACAAGTGAGAGGGGCAATAATATTGTCGCCGTTTGGTGCAAATACGCGCAAATCCTGAATTGAACGCAGTGCTGCTCCTCCTGCGAAGCCAAAGACAGTTGAGCTGCCAACAAGACGATCAGCCACTTAACCTGACTTACGGTTGTCGCCGCTGAAGTTCACTTGATTAATGTAGTTCGACACGACAACGACGCGACTTGGTAGTTGGTAAGAACGTCGAATCGAATTTGTATGGACACCGGTATTGAACATACCTACCAACGTACACTACTACAACTATCTACAGTAGTAGGTACACTGTTCCAAACTCTCTACTTGATCACTCTGTGTCTCTGGCGAAGATCAAGCGTTAACAAGCGCCGGCAAAGCACCTCGTACGTTAGTGCGCAAGGTTAGTTCGCATCGTGCGCTACTACTGCGCAAGATTTTAATAGACTGCTTCCGGAAGAGCTGCCACAGGCGCGCCGTCTTTAGGAGGTCGGGCCGGCGCGATCGCCGGTCGTCGGCCGCCGTGGCGAAGCGCAAATGCCGGCCAGACCACCAGCTCATAGCCCTTGGTTGTGAAGAGCCAGATCAACGGGTACAGAAGGGCCGCCACAATTAGAACGGGTCGCAGTAGCCACGGCAGCTCGACCCAGACGCTGTAGATTGACCTGAACATAATTTATCAGCGTCACCTGTGCGCATGCGTATTTTCGGAAGTCGTAGTGATGCGGGCGAATACGATTGCGTATTTTCAAAGGTCGTTCCCACTACGGCGGTGGATCGAGGGGTACGTACAATAATATGCGTATGCACAACCTTCTTTCATGGACTGTTCAATTTCGCATTAGGCCAGTCCAGGCGGCGATTGCCTGAAGACGGCCATTGCCTGAGGGGTGGTATGGAAGCGTAGTGGTCGATAAAGCGTCGCTTTTCAATCTGTTTTGCTCAATTTCAATACGCTTATTAATGTCAAGTCAATGTCTCTACGCTGCGCAAAGTTTGGTCGCGCATGTGTGTCTCGCGGCGAATCCGCTGACTGCGACACGAGGTCGGAATCGTCCAAAGCCAAAATTTACCATCTAAGTTTTTTTAGAAAACCACACCAACCGGCCAAAATTGGCGCCCAGACGCGGGCAAACGGGTTCCACGACGTCGATCAGTAGGTGAGTTGCCACGGTGGCAGGATTCCAGACCGAACTGCCTTCAAGCTCCATATAGTAGCGCTGGCAAGGGTCCAAACCCCAGCCGAACAGAGGCCAAAACACGTTGTAGAAGAAGCAAAAGTATGGCGGTCCGGTAGACTAAAAGGAGGTTTTGCAAATATGCCAACAGTGGATGGACCATGGCATATAACGTGCGCATTCACCCCCCCCCCCCCCCCCCCCCCCCACTTGCTAAACTGAATTTCCGACGGCACTATTTATCGTTTCGCGAAACTATAGCACCTGAAGAGCCTTCCTTTCAGCCCGCTTCATTTGTTGCAGGCTCATGAGTTCCAGCAGAAGGAAGCATACCGCCAAGCAGGCGGCGTTCCAAGCCAGGGCTCGCTTCTGTTTCTCTTGCCAATTCATTACCATACAGAGCAGATGGTAGAGGCAGGCGCCCCAGAGAAGAACAAAGGCGCACGCGTCAAGGAACATAGTGAGAGCATCCACTGAGTGCAGAGTTGGCGCAAAAGCTTTCTTTCTTGGCGATAATACAATAATTATGTCAGTAATTGAAGCGTTCGGCAGCACATGCAGGGAGGCGCAGCGTTTCAGGCAGTGGAGCGATTCTATACATAATATGACTGCGTTTCTACAGCTTCAGAGCATCTGTCAACATGTAGGTCATAGTAGTAACTAGTACATGCACTACCGTAGTGCGTACGTTCAATACAGCGATTGTTGATTGTGGGATGTGAATGATACAATACAACACAACATTAAAACAACGCAGAAAAGCTCATTGTTCATTGGACTACAGCACATACAGTATATGTGTATACCTGAATGATGCTATAATATTGTTGTGGCACGACGGTAGTTACACAAGCTCGTATCTTATGTGTGCCGTACAACACAACAAAGCGAATTCTCCTGACCTGCGCAGACGTTTGACGAACCGCCGCGCCCACTGACAAGTCTCTTTTCCACAAGCGCAACCGGTCGAATACAAGATAAGTGTAGCGCGAGCGCATTCGAACGTCTGCTGACAACTAGGTACACTATCTACTGAAACTGACACGTCGCCTAGACTACAGACAGGCAGACGTGGAATTGCGAAATAAGGCTGTTGTGAAACTTAGCGGGAAAACCGGATTTCGGCACTGGTCAGTATTGCCAATTGGAGTTTGTTGTAAAGACTAACTGCTACAAAGCTAGTGGACGAGACAAGCATCTTAGACAGACGATTGGGTCAGGGTGACCAATAGAAACTCATTTTAGTTTCAGTTTCAGTTAAAATTATGGTGCTGGCCGAGTTTCAGTTTCAGTTTCAGTATCAGTTATGCCACCTCTCGAGTTTCAGTTTCAGTAACTGAAACTGCGTTTCAGTTATTGAAGGCTCAGAAAGTCACAACAAATTGCTCAAGATCATTCATGGGAGATGATATTAAGTGGGTAACAAGCTTAGAGTAAAAACTGGGTACCCGATGATGGTTGATTGGCATTGTATAGTGTTTTGTGCATTTGAGGAGTATATCCCATACAGTGTCAGAATAGTAAGTTGAGCATTTCTTCGGGGAGTATCGCCGCAGTTACCTCGAGTTTCCAGAGAAAGTTTGTGCCATTGTTGGGCAATCGATGCCTGTAATGCGCATTGGTGGGTACTGATCCATAAATGGATCAGGAATGTTCGCCGCAGGTTCACTTTGGAATGACGAGGGTCTGAATGGGACGACGCCCTTTTCTTTTGGGTCACAAATGCGGACGGTAACGGCACCGTTGCTGTAGATTGCAGAACCGCACAGTGAACGGAATTGCCGCGTTTCGTCTTCGATTGAATAGGTGGCAAAAACGTACGTTGCCGGACACATCCATGGAAAAATATTGCTAAGTTTTAGCCATTCGAAATTGCCGAAATCTGCCATGCTTAAAAAAAACTTGAAAATACCCAAAATCTGAAACTGCTGTATAATTACTTGACATACTACGCCCGATTCATCCACGCAAAGATATTTTGAATTTTTAATTGTTTGAAATTGTTGAAATTTGGCAATTTTAAAAAAAACTTGAAAATATCCCTAATTTCAAATCCCTAAATCTGAAACTATTTGATAAATCCTTGGCAGACTATGCTCGACACATCCGTGAAAAAAAATTTTGAAATTTAAGCTGTTTGAAATTGTCGAAATTTGGGAATTTTGACAAAAACCTTGAAAATATCCCTAATTTCGTTAATTATAAAACCTGAAACTATTTGATAAATACTTGGCAGACTATGCTCGACACATCCGTGAAAAGAAATTTTGAAATTTAAGCTGTTTGAAATTGTCGAAATTTGGGAATTTTGACAAAAATCTCAAAAATATCCCTAATTTCGTCAATTATATTCGCTGAAACTATTTGATAAATACTTGGCAGACTATGCTCGTTACATCCGTGCAAAGAAGTTCTGAAATTTAAGCTGTTTGAAATTGTCGAAATTTGGGAATTTTGACAAAAACCTTGAAAATATCCCAAATTTCGTGAATTCCAAAATTCAAAACTATGTCACAAATTCATCGCGTCTTATGCCCTTTCCATTTCAGCAAAAACTTTGCCGATACGACTTGTAAATAAAAGTGCCATTTTTGACATTTTCATATTTTAATTGTAAATATCTCGAAATAGGGAAATTAGCAACAGAAACGGAAAACGGCACGTTACTCAGCGCATTCGACTCCATTGGGTGGCACTAACCGTCATGTTTAGTTTTGTGACACACACACACACACACACACACACACAGACAGACACACACACGAACGGACAATAGCGTATACTCGCGCGCGGCGAAACAAGCTTAGAGTAACAAGCTGTTTTAAAAAAGTTGAGTTGTTTTATTAATACAGAGTGGTTTGTGAGTGTTTTAAAGTGGAAGAGTAAAAGAGTGGATACTTATGTAAAGTATTTCGAAGCCTTTCCGATATGACGCGCGCCCGCCCGGAGTCCACTACTCAGGCGCTACTTCTGACACGCTCCTTTCTGAGGGGTTCTTGCAGGGCAACATTGGGATCGCCCGGGATTAATTTTTTGAGCAAGACACACGCATTTCTGAGCGGTTGTTGCAAGGCAACATTGGGATCGCCCGGGATTAATGTTTTAGCAGACAAAGTTGTTCGTAAGACAAGGGTTTAAAAAAACAAAAGTATTTCTTTAGGAATGACCGTTCAACAACTGCCTCCACGCAAGCTTTCAAACGGTCGAACGAATGCCGCTCTACAACGTAAGACGAGCGAGTTAGGGCCCATTTGCTGTTTGAACCTTTGGGTTACTGTAGGTCGCGATATTCAAACTTTTGAGTTTCGACCAATAGAAGAACAAATGATCAGTGAGTCAAGAGCTATCCAGCAACTCAAGATCGTCTCTCTACGACGCACGCTGAGCGAGTTAGAGCGATTTCTATGCTAAAAACGCGAGAATGTCGCTTTTCGTGGTGCGTGTTTGCGTAATTAACAAAATTTTTACGCCAAGTGAAAGAGTACGTCGAGACCTTTTAGTTGACCTATCGCACGCCGCTCTACGACGTAAGACGAGCGAGTAATAGCCGTTTTCAGTTTGAACCTTCGGGTTACTGTAGCGCGCGCAATTCAAACTTTTGAATTGCGAAGTCTCTTAACGGAATTATCAGTGTACCGAAACCTATTCAAGGAACTCAAGATCGTCTCTCTGTGACGGAAGACGAGCGAGTTAGATAAGTTTTGCGTTTTAAACTTTTGGAATACTGTAGCTCCCGAAATTCAAACTTTTGAGTTTCGACCAATAGAAGAACAAATGATCAGTGAGTCGAGAGCTATCCAACCAACCCAAGATCGTCTCCGTACGACGCACGCTGAGCGAGTTAGAGCGATTTCTGCGTTAAAAACGCGAGAATGTCGCTTTTCGTGTTGCGTGTTTGCGTAATTAAGAAAATTTGTAATGCCAAACGAAAGAGCACGTCGAGACCTTTTAGTTGAGCTATTGCACGCCGCTCTACGACGTAAGACGAGCGAGTAATAGCCGTTTTCAGTTTGAAGCTTCGGGTTACTGTAGCGCGCGCAATTCAAAGTTTTGAATTTCGAAGTCTCTTAGCAACATTACCAGTGAGTCGAGACCTATCCACAAAGTCCAAGATCGCCTTCCTACGGCTTTCCAACGCCCAGATCTGAGAGCGTAACGAACGCACGCACGCACGAACGCACGAACGCACGGACGATAAGCTCTCGTAGGGGTTCGCCCGGCTGAGGCCGGGCGAAAAAACTGGGTACCCGATGATGGTTGATTGGCATTGCATAGTGTGTTGTGCATTTGAGGAGTATATTCAATAGTGCGTCAGAATAGAAAGTTGAGCATTTCTTCGGGAGTTTCGCCGCAGTTACCTCGAGTTTTCATAGAAAGTTTGTGCCATTCTTGGGCAATCGATGCCTATAAGCGCATTGGTGGGTACTGATCCATAAATGGATCAGGAATGTTCGCCGCAGGTTCACTTTGGAATGAAGAGGGTCTAAATGGGACGACGCCCTTTTCTTTTGGGTCACAAATGCGGGCGGTTACGACACCGTTGCTGTAGATTGCAGAACCGCACAGTAATTGCCGCGTTTTGTGTTCGATCGAATAGGTGGCAAAACATACGTTGCACTACACATCCATGGAAAAATATTGCTTAGTTATAGCCATTTGAAAATGCCGAAATTTGCCATATTTGACAAAAGCCTTGAAAATATCCCCAAAAGTCTTGAATTCCAAAATCTGAAGCTCTTTCATAATTACTTGACATACTACGCCCGGTACATCCAAGCAAAGATATTTTAGAATTTAAGTTGTTTGAAATTGTCGAAATTTGGCAATTTTGAGAAAAACCTTGAAAATATCCCTAAATTCGTTAATTATAAAATATAGAACTATTTGCTAAATACTTGGCAGACTATGCTCGACACATCCGTGCAAAA
>JASAMZ010003884.1:0-10646 GCA_030248115.1 Linhomoeus sp. GSCO2_2 | reverse complement strand
TAAGGGGGCGTCGGATTGAACAGAATCATCTTTACCAAGCTTTCTCGCGCTACGCAAATCGGATCGCCAAGCGGTTTTTTGCGTTAGATAGGTTGAGTCGACGCGCTGCGTGGACAAGAAACTAGAAAATTCCGGTGGTGGAAAAATTTTGCGAAAATTCGAAAATTCAAATTTTCACTAAGTAAAAAAAAACAATAGCCCATAACTTTCGCAAAAGTGGGTCGATTTTGATGATTTTTGAATATGTTGTAGGCCTTGGGATCCTCTAGGCGACACCGCCGGAACGGGCTCCCTAGGTGGTCCGACGCGGGAGTACGGTAGAAAATTTGAATTTTCAAAAATATTTCCAACTTTAAAAAATCGTAACTCGAGTTTGCGACGGTGGATCCTCGCAAACTCTTCGATCCGGCAAGGACAATTGTATGACCTTTCGTTTGAGATCAAAACCGCCGAGATCGGTCTTGCCGTTCGGGAGATCCGCGGTGACAAAAGTCCCGGGACCCGAGCGGAAAATTCGAATTTTCGACTTTGGGTGGAGTTTTGGCTTGGAAAGCGTGCCTTTAGCGGTAAATTGATAATCGCAACGTGTTCTACGCCAAAAGTTGGTCTAGACGAAGCGTCCTGACCATTTTGAGGTACCGTACCCCGGCCGCGCCGATTTTTTGAATTCCGGGGTCAAATTTTCGAAATTGAGTTTTTACTTGTTTCGGGGGTTTTCGACGACGCTGAACACGAATCCGGTGTTTGTTTTGCGATTTCGGACGCCGCTACCCTGATTTCGGCGCCCGGCCATCCAAAATTTTGATCCCGGGGTCGAATTTTCAAAATTGAGTCGGCAGTTGTTTCTGGGGTATTCAGCAGTGCTGAACACGAATCCAGCTTTTAATTTTTGATATGACTTTCTTTTAGCCTGCTTTGGGCGTCAGAACGCGCCCCAAACACGCCGTTCAATTCAAACTTGTCTAAATATGTCCAAACATGTTCAAACTTGTCCAAACACATTCAAACACGTCCAAACTTGTCCAAACTTGTTCGAACACTGTCGTAGACACTGAACACGAATCCGGCGTTTGTTTCCGTGAAGGCTTATTACCGAGTAGCGAGACGAGCGACAGTCTGCTTTGCTTCGGAACAAGCGGAGTGCCACCCTGAAGGTCCCCTTCAGCGTTCAACTAGTTTTTATACTCCACAAAAAAGTGTGGAGTATATAGCGATTGTGCGCGAAACGCAGAAAATTGCAACGGATGTAGCTCGCGCGTGAAGCGGCCGATTTGCAAACGGTCTTTTGCGTTGGGTAGGCATAGTAGGTGGGCAGGGTGCAAAACAAACGGGGTCACGCTGCGGGACCCCGTTGGCGGGAAATTCAAAAATTTAAATTTTCAAAGTACTGAAAAACGCATTAGGCAAGGTAGAACTCGAAAAAGTTGCATATAATGGTATATACTATCTTTTGATATGTTGTAGTACTCGATAGGGCCGAGGGTGGAAAAAATGAATTGGATCGCTGCGGGACCCATTTTGGCGCGAAATTTGAAAAATTCGCGACTTTTCGCTATTTTCCGACTTTGACGGTTTGCTGTGCGCGATAGGTAGCAGCTAGAGCCACGAGACCGCTTTTGGTGCTCCTTTCCAGATGTCGTCTATCGAATGAGCCATGAACGGAGAAAATCGGTTGAGACACAAAAAAGTTATCTTGGTGGAACTTTTTTGACTCCGGGGTCAAAAATTGCGCTTTTCGCGTTTCAGCATCTGTAGCGCTCGAATGCGTTGCCGAATCGGTTCAAAAGTGGTTTCAAACGATTCTACGTTGAAGTCTGGTCCAGAAAAGTGTTTTTGGCAAATTTGCGGAGCTACAGTAACCCTGCCGCGTCCATTTGAATATTGGGTGTCAGGTCGACTTTCGCGATATTATACTCGATTTCGGGGTTTTCGGGGGCGCTGATTACGAATTTGGCATTCGTTTAGCGTTTAGATGATGTTTAACATACTTATGCCGGATTTGCATGCTACCGTACCCCAAGTGCAGAATTTCGGTTTCGGGGGTCCATAGGAAGCTAGGGGTGTTGTATGTCGATTCTGGGGTATTTTGGGATGTAGATCACGAATTAGGCATTAGTTTTGTGCTTGGGAGTGTCAGGAGGCCACAACCGCAGAGGAGTCACCGTGCGTAGGAGTTCACATTTGTGGAGTATACTGCGTCCCCCGGACGACTTGCCTGGTTATACTCCACAAAAAGTGTGGAGTATACCGGGTGTCCCATTTATCTATCCCTAGTTTTGATCGCCAATAACTTCTCCGTTTTCCAACAAATTCTGCTGAAACTTGCACACAACAAAGATACACAAAAAAATTTTTTGTCTCAAAATTTCACCAGATTTAACTGCACCAATCACAAGTTACGGAGCTCGACGTGATCTCCGTCATTTTCGATCGCCTACTTGGCCTCCGCAGCGTCTCCCGAGACAGACACTTTTTGGCGCTCCTTCATGGGGAATATCATTATCGCTGGTTCAAATAATGGCTTCTTGGCAACAGAATGTTGGTATCTAACTGAGCATTCTGCGGGCTACCTTGTCACCGGTTAGCAGTCAATGTTTGGCGCAGATCAGCCGAGCGAGCCAATAGTAAACTGCAAAATTGATGTACGTCACGCTTCGCCTTGTCATTCGGGCGTGCGTAGAGTGTTCAAGCTGAAATTTGGAGACAAAAGATTCTTTTTATGTCTCTTTGTCGTGTGCAAATTTCAGCAAAATTTATTGGAAATCGCAGAAGTTATTAGCGATCAAAACTAGGGATAGATAAATGGGACACCCGGTATAGCGTTTGTGCGCGAAACGCAGAAACTTTGAGTCAACGGCGTTCGCGCGTGAAGCGGCCGATTTGCAAACGGTCTTTTGCGTTGGGTAGGGCTAGTAAGTGGGCAGGGTGGACACCAAACGGGGTCACGCTCCGGGACCCCGTTGGCGGGAAATTCAAAAATTTAAATTTTCAAAGTACTGGAAAATGGGTTGAGCAAGGTAGAACTCGAGAAAGTTGCATATAATGGTACATACTATCTTTTGATATGTTGTAGTACTCGATAGGGCCGAGGGTGCAAAAAAAGAATTGGATCGCTGCGGGACCCATTTTGGCGCCAAATTTGAAAAATTCTTCTCTATTTTCCGACTTTGACGGTTTGCTGTGCGCGTTAGGTAGCAGCTAGAGCCGCGAGACCGCTTTTGGTGCTCCTTCCCAGATGTCCTCTATCGAATGAGCCATGAACGGAGAAAATCGGTTGAGACACAAAAAAGTTATCTTGGGGGAACTTTTTTGACTCCAGGGTCAAAAATTGCGCTTTTCGCGTTTCGACGTCTGTAGCGCCCGAATGCGTTGCCGTATCGTTCCAAATGTGGCAGAAAAGTGTTTTTGAAAAATTTTCAGAGCTACAGTAACCCTGCCGCGTCCATTTGAATTTTGGGTGTCGGGTCGACTTTGGCAGTATTATACTTGATTTCGGGGTTTTCGGGGGCGCTGATTACGAATTTGGCATTCGTTTAGCGTTTAGATGATGTTTGAACGTACCTATGACGAAATCGCATGCTACCGTACCCCAACTGCAGAATTTCGTTTCTGCGAGTCCATAGGAAGTTAGGGGTGTTGCATGTTGATTCTGGGATATTCTGGGATGTAGATCACTCACGAATTCGGCATTAGTTTTCTGATTGGGAGTGTCAGGAGGCCACAACAGCATAGGAGTCACCGTGCGTAGGATTTCAAATTTGTGGAGTATACTGCGTCCCCCGGACGACTTGCCTGGTTTAACTGAGCAGTTAAAAATTAGTTTTTGAACTGCAGTGCTTCAGTCACAAAGTCCGCAAATTGAGTCTTGTCATTCCTGAAAAACCATTTACGTGGCCGATTTGGCCTATGTCGGAGGTGGCTTGGTGATAGTGAGACAAGTTTCAGACAAATTTTGGAGAATTACTGACAGTTCTGATGGTCATAATCAGTCAAAAGCACATTTCTAGTGCGATTAATTAAAAAACTGTTAAAAAACTGGCTGGCTCTACATACCATACATACGTAACTTTTTTAACTGCAGTTAAAAAACTAACCCAAAATTAGTTAATTTTTGTGAGTTTTTCAACAGCTAGTTGGTAAACAAGCTTAGAGTAAAAACTGGGTACCCGATGATGGTTGATTGGCATTGCATAGTGTGTTGTGCATTTGAAGAGTATATTCCATAGTGTGTCAGAATAGAAAGTTGAGCATTTATTCGGGGAGTTTCGCCGCAGTTACCTCGAGTTTCCAAAGGAAGATTGTGCTATACTTGGGCAATCGATGCCTGTAAGGCGCATTGGTGGGTACTGATCCATAAATGGATCAGGAATGTTCGCCGCAGGTTCACTTTGGAATGAAGAGGGTCTAAATGGGACGACGCCCTTTTCTTTTGGGTCACAAATGCGGTCGGTTACGACACCGTTGCTGTAGATTGCAGAACCGCACAGTATTTCCCGCGTTTCGTGTTCGATTGAATAGGTGGCAAAACATACGTTGCACGACACATCCATGGAAAAATATTGCTTAGTTATAGCCATTTGAAAAAGCCGAAATCTGCCATATTTGACAAAACCCTTGAAAATATCCCTAATTTCTTGACTTCTAAAATCTGATACTGTTTCATAATTACTTGACATACTACGCCCGGTACATACACGCAAAAATATTTTGAAATTTAAGTTCTTTAAAATTGTCGAAATTTGGCAATTTTGAGAAAAACCTTGAAAATATCCCTAATTTCGTTAATTATAAAATTTGAAACTATTTGCTAAATAATTGGCAGACTATGCCCGACACAACCGTGCAAAGACATTCTGAAATTTAAGCTGTTTGAAATTGTCTAAATTTAGGAATTTTTACAATACCCTTGAAAATATACGTAAATTCGTTAATTATAAAATCCGAAACTATTTGTTAAATACATGGCGGGCTATGCTCGATACTTCCGTGCAAAGAAACTTTGAAATTTAAGCCGTTTGAAATTGTCAAAATTTTGGGATTTTGACAAAACCTTTAAAAATATCCTAAATTTCATTAATTATAATCTCTGAAACTATTTGCTAAATACTTGGCAGACTATGGTCGGCACATCCGTGCAAAGAAGTTTTGAAATTTAAGCTGTTTGAAATTGCCGAAATTTGGGAATTTTGAAAATACCCTTGAAAATACCCCTAATTTCGTTAATTATAAAATCTGAAACTATTTGATAAATACTTGGTAGACTATGCTCGACACATCCGTGCAAAGAAGTTTTGAAATTTAAGCTGTTTGAAATTGCCGAAATTTGGGAATTTTTGAAAATACCCTTGAAAATATCCCTAATTTCGTTAATTATAAAATTTGAAACCACTTGCTGAATGCTTGGCAGACTATGCTCGACACATCCGTGAAAAGAAATATTGAAATTTAAGCTGTTTGAATTGTTCGAAATTTGGGAATTTTGACAAAAACCTTGAAAATATCCCTAATTTCGTGAATTCCAAAATCCCAAACTATGTCACAAATTCATCGCGACTTACGCCCTTTCCATTTCAGCAAAAACTTTGCCGATACGACTTGTAAATAAAAGTGTCATTTTTGACATTTTCGTATTTTAATTGTTAATATCTCGAAATAGCGAAATTAGCAACAGAAACGGACAACGGCACGTTACTCAGCGCATTCGATTCCATCGGATGGCACTAACCGTCGTGTCTAGTTGTTCCGGACAGACAGACAGACACACACACACACACACACACACACACACACACACACACACACACACACACACACACACACACACACACACACACACACACACACACACACACACACACACAAACAGACAATAGCGTCCGTACTCGCCGCCCTGGGGGGCGGCGAAAAAACTCCAAAATTAGTTTAGTTTTGTTTTTAGTTTCGTAACTCGGAGTTTTTATATGCATCGCTAGCTACGGTAGAATCTGCGTTGTGGATAGTTGACAGAACCAATCTACGCCACTGTACTGGTTGCTGTTTGTGTTTCTGTTCTGGAAAAGGGTGTGACGGTGGGGCGGTAAAACCTACAGTAGCTCATACATATCGTTTACACGAAGTTGGTCTGTGCCAAAGGTCGACTGTGAGTTGCTTTGGAACAATGTAGATACAATACGCAATTGCGAATGCATCTGATTCCTTCTTCTTCAGATGACGGACTGTGGTCTGACGGAGCGCGTGGGCGACTCGGAGCTGAAATTCGAGCTGTGGTTCCGTAGACACACGTCGAGCAGCAGCTTCATACTGCAGACGAGCAGTCCTGGCGTCCGTCACGCCTGGGTCACCGACATCACCCGCATCCTCTGGAGACAGGCCGTCTACAACAGGGGTACTGTACATGCGAAGATTTGACGAGAAGGTCGTCCTTATGCGCTCGTTTCAGAGCTGCGCCTGGCCGAGATGCAGCACATGGGCATAGGCGAGCGATCCTCCTGCGTCGACCTCGCCTCCTCCGAGGACCGCGCCGTCTCCTCCAACCTGCTGCTGACCAAGAGTGGGCTCGCGCATGGGAAGCTTCTAGACATTATCCATGAGGTGCACTGTATTCCCTTTCCAGTGGCCAAGTTCCGCAGCTCCTTCGCCGCCTTCTCCTCCTACTCTGGGCACGAGAGCGGCGGCTACCTCTCCTCGGCCCTGCAGGCCGTCAATAGGATCGGCGGCACCCGGAATCGACGCTCTTCCGTGGCCGCCGCAGCCAGCGCCGCCGACCCGAAGTCGATTCGGCCCTCGGCTTCTGCGGCGGGGGCGCGTCCCCACTATTTGGTGTCGTCTGTGAGCGGCAGCAGCTCCTGCACCAACCACTCGGCCGTCACCAGCAGCAGCAACGCCAGCAACCGCCCAGGCAGCATTGGTTGGGAACTGGCGCCAGTCATACTCATTCTACGATACAGAGGCCGCATTAGCAGCAATTGGCGTATTCAGAGAGCGGCATCTGCGCCGATTTGGGCCCTCTCTGCGAGTCGCCCGAGATAGCGAAGCAGCTTAAGCAGCGGGAGAAGCATCTGAAGCAGGCGAGCGGTGCTGAGGCGAAGACAACGACGACGGGTCCGAAGGAAGAAACAGTGGCGCTGTTTGCCGACCACCCGTCGGTCCTCGTTTAGGCATACTGTAGGCGCGTACACATGTACATATACTGCGCTGGGTAGACGCCTGACAACCTTGCTTTACACGTGCGTTGTTCCAAACCTGTTTGTGTACGATTTCCAAACTTCGACGCGCTTGATCGAAGTTGCTGCGTATGTAGCTGGCTGGCGGCGAATGTCGCCGTCTTCCTGCGGCTGCCTTCCTGCGTCATGACGAACCCGTGAATGGTGCGCTATACATACATGAAGGTACATAATTATGTAGTACCGCAGCAGTAGGTAGCCGCGATATCTTGCCGACTGGTCACGATGACGGTAAAGAATAACGTCGTAGCGAAGTTCCTTTGCCGTAGGCCGAGCGTCGGTTCGTGTTACCTCTAGTCTCAGATGCTAGAGGATTATATGTGCAGGATTCAAGTTGGTATTGCTATTCTCGTCGGGTCGATATTCTTTACCCCGCGTGAGACTCTACCCCCACCTTCCCAACCACCTGTGTTGTCTGTAAGGGCGTAATGATTTGGTGTAGCTGGATCTTCATGTTTGGAATACTCCTCAATCTGACGACGTTGCCTCCTTGTTTGTGGTTTCTTCTCGATTCATTCAACAGCCTTCTGTTGGTGGGCAGTATGCAAAGCGAACGGCGCCTTCACAGTTCGTTTACGAACAGCACAACAACAATACGGTTTAGGGGCCGCCGTGACTCTCGAAAAGCTCGTAGCTGAACGGAAGGCGCCGAATGGAGACACACCCCAGCAGGCTGCGGCTGACGCACCCTGACTCTACTCCCCGGAATGTTGAGTAGGCGCAGGACCTCCTCCAGACGCTGACTAATCGCTCGCTCCGTCCCAGTGCCGGCTAGGAGCACTTGGGGCAAAGATGGCAAAGTGGCCGAGTCGGTTAGCGCGTCGGGCCAAACGACAAATCGCGTCCTTGCGGCGCGTGCGGAGGGCGGTTCGATTCCCACGACTGACCCAATGGGATTTGCTGCGGCGAAAGTCGCTTTGATAGCACTTCCCATCCTCTCTACTAATCGCCGCGTTCGGTCTGTCCGGACACTACGCCATAACTTTCGACTGCGTCGACGGATCGGGACGATCTACCGGGTCTTTCGAAACTCCAGCCCTCCCCCCCCCCCCTCCACAGCACGTTGTGTATAAAACAGAGAAGCCATATTTGCACACGTGGTAGTCTAATGTCTTCAAACCACGGATGCAGAAATTCAGCACTCAATCTCAACCCACGCGCAATCACGGGCGCAAAACGCAAAATCGGCCACGATTGCTCCTCCTCCTCCTGGAGGCCATGGAGAAGAAGGGCGCCACCATCAGAAGCATGATTGGCAACCCAAATTTGATTGTTCACTATGCTAGATTGGTGCATGCTACGAAAGGCGTTCTTGCGCCACTTTGGAGCTTATTGTGTTCCCTTTCAACTGTCTCGCCAGAGCAAAAGGGCGTTCCACGCGTGAGCTGCAGCCGCCTAAAGATGACGCGGTCGTCAAACTTGACCAATTTTGTGTTTCGCGCCCGTAATTGCGCGTGGGTTAAGATAGAGTGCTGGATTTTTGCATCCGAGGTGTGAAGACACAAGACTACCACGTGTGCAAATATGGCTTCTCTGTCTTATACACAGCGTGCTGTAGAGGGGGGGCCTGGAGTTTCGAAAGACCCGGTATGCGCCGATCCTCTCTACTAATCGCCGCGTTCGGTCTGTCTGTCTGTCCGGACACTTTGCGCCATAACTTTCGACTGCGTCGACGGGACGATCTATATGCGCCGAAACGAACGCCCGTCCTCCCTACTAATCGCCGCGTTCGGTCTGTCTGTCTCTTCGACTAATCGCCGCGTTCGGTCTGTCTGTCTGTCCGGACAGTGGGACACTTTGCGCCATAACTTTCGACTGCGTCGACGGATCGGGACGATCTACGTATGCGCCGAAACGAACGCCCGTCTTCGACGCTTCTCGCTAACTGGGCCTCGACTTTGGCCGCCGCCTAAATTCGGTCGAAATTCCGAAAATATCGTCTGCGCGGCACATTTTTGTTTGTTTGTGTGTGAACAAATGTATCTCTCGACAGCGGCGACGGATCCCGGCCATCTACATGTATGTAGGTACCTATACATTTTCGGAACCGCCTTCCGCCGGTCTCTCGACAGCGGCGGCGGATCCCAGACATCTATACATTTTCGGAACCGCCTTCCGCCGGGCACCATCTGGCCGAAGTTTGGTCTTGGGCCGCCGTCGAAATTCGGTCGAAATTCCGAAAATATCGTCTGCGCGGCACATTTTTGGCGCTAACTGCCGACTGCGGCGGCGGATCGCGACGAGCCGTGCATCAACGTCCTCTCTACTAATCGCCGCGTTCGGTCTGTCTGTCTGTCCGGACACTTTGCGCCATAACTTTTGACTGCGTCGATGGATCGGGACTCCTCTCTACTAATCGCCGCGTTCGGTCTGTCTGTCTGTCCGGACACTTTGCGCCATAACTTTTGACTGCGTCGATGGATCGGGACGATCTATGCGCCGAAACGAACGCCTCTCTCTACTGATCGCCTAGTTGGTTCTGTCTGTCTGTCCGGACACTTTGCGCCATAACTTTCGACTGCGTCGACGATTCGGGACGATCTATGCGCCAAAACGAACGCCCGTCTTCGACTACTAATCACCGCGTTCGGTCGTTCGGTCCGCGTTTGCACCCCCCCCCCCCCCCCCCCACGTTGGTTCCTCTCGTGCTTGCCTGTGTTGTGGCTTTCATTCAGTATCCGCCATACTGTGAATCTATCTCGTACCTGAGGAAGGCAGCCAGTCGGTGCCGAAACATCGTGCAAAAAATGGAAGAAAAGCGACTGCGTCCCGAACAAATCAGCACTAGAACTATTACCAGTCGCCACTAATACCTCCCCCTTCCATCACGATAACTATAGCTACAGTTGACGGATCGCGATGATCTATGGCTTAAACTGACCGTCGTGACATGTGATTTTGGCACCTCCTATTGTGGACTTTGGTCGATGGCTAAATTCCACAATATTTCGCAAATAGAATGCTAGGCACTTGGCAGGGGCACAGTGTCAAATGGCTTGATCTGTCTGAAATGCCCTGTTGGCTAAACCCAAATGTCTACGGGCCAAACCCAAGACTCTACTGGGTATTTACAGGCACAGGAACTGGCGAGATCCTTAAGCATAGGCACTGCCAATGGCACAGGGTCTAACGACTTGAGATCTAACTGTAGTGTCTTGCAGTGCACTGAATTCGATGATTGCGTTATCTCCTTCATGTTCTGCAGGTTACCCATATGCTATTGACCATAGAGATTCTCCTACGGGCTAAAGGCTCTAGTCCTATATACTAAAGCGCAACACTCTGTTTGTTTGTTTGTTTGTTTGTGGGTTTGTCCAGCCATTTTCTCTTGACACAGTTGATGGATCCTGGAGATCTATAGCTCAAACTGACCGTCGTGGGCTGGAAGGAATCCCCTCCTATTTAAAACTTTTGCAAATTACT
>JASAMZ010003881.1:0-11698 GCA_030248115.1 Linhomoeus sp. GSCO2_2 | reverse complement strand
GTTCTTGGTTCAGTTACGTATTGCTCGATCACGGATCTACATGTGTGGGGGGGGGGGGGGTGCGACATGCGTTCTCCCCATTCGCCTCCGCACCCTCAAAACCGTATTCGCAAACGTACAGGGTGGCCAATCAAACCTAAACTCCGTTTCAGTTGCAGTTTCGTTACAGTACGTCAACGGAAACTGAAACAATGAAACTGGCGCGGAACGCAAAACTGAAACTAAAACTCAGTTTTGATATTGCAAAACCTTATAGTATTTTCATCAAAATCTGACCAATTATACGACTGCAGATGACTTTGTTCGTATCATCATCACACTGAAGAAACTACGAAGTTCAGAACTGATTTTAAATTCACCACACTATGTACGTGCAGTGCAGACCTTCAATCGTCATCATTTGTAAAAGATATCGCACGAAGGCAGACATGTCATTGTCTTTTAAAATAGAAGAGACAATTGTAGGGCGGGGGACAATTGGGGGAAAAAAAAAAAAAAAAAAAAAAAAAAAAAAAAAAAAAATAAAAAAAAAAAAAAAAAAAAAAAAAAAAAAAAATAAAAAAAAAAAAAAAAAAAAAAAAAAAAAAAAAAAAAAAAAAAAAAAAAAAAAAAAAAAAAAATAAATATCTCTGGTTGGTTAAGATTGTCCGACAAGACAAGACAATTTAGATTGTCCTGGGTTTTCGCAAAGACAAGACAAAGACAAGACAATCAAAATGATCAATTGGGACAAATCGGTAAATTGTCCTTAAATTGTCCTAAGATTGTCCTGTGTGCCGTGGGTCACGCACATCCAGGGCGCCGCGAATTGTTGTTGCCGAGACTATTTATGCGACCATCAGTGGAGTAAACTAAGGATTTGCTAGTACAAACTTCCATTGCGCGGGAAATCTTGCCGCAGGGCAAAGGACAAACCACCCATTCAGCACAAATACGACGCTCCCTGGGACAATTTAGAGACAATTTAAGGACAATTTAAGGACTCGAAAAGACAAAGACAAGACAATTTAAAAAATCGGCTATAGGACAAAGACAAAGACAAGACAATTTAACATTTGGGGCCAAACACAAAGACAAAGACAAGACAATAGCAAAAATCCTGGGACAATGGCATGTCTGCACGAAGGCGATTGGTAGATGGTTGAGGCACGCTGTTTAGAAAGGCCACGTTTCTGACATGATAGCAAGACCTGTCTTGTCGTGTTTGGATGTCAGCCAATATTTACAGCAGTAGCAGCTGCCATTCGTGTCTTCTTCAGAGATGTGCGGCCTTCCAGATTCGCCTTTTGCTTACAGTTGTAGATCTTCCCACAGTCGCCGTTTACATAATCGATGAACCGCCGATCCGCCTTTTATTCAAAGAAGGGATTAATGAATCAGCAGAAGATTCGCTAACAAATCCGGCTTTTGAAGCTTACAAGGGTCAGTCTTAGACGTTTCCCGACCTATCTAGCCCCTGCAACTGCAGCTGCTCCAGCTACTAGAATTGAGACAATGCATCTTGTCACTGTTGTCGCGCTTTTGTCGACCGTCGTCGTGTTCGCTCCCCAGGCCGATGGACATCCTTTTATGTTTCACTTCCTCGAGAGAACACAAGGGCACTCCATTCGTGGGCGTTAAGCCTGGTTCACACCGAGCATGCTGCATGCAGTAAGTAGTACGAAGTAAGAAATAAGAATTAAGCGGTACTTCATATGTACTTCTGACTGCGCGCTCGGTGTGAACCATACTTTACAGTTTCGACGCCCGTCGTTGTTCCGATTATCACCGGGCGGTTTTCAGAGAACGACCGTCTGGCTCAGGCGTCCTGCAGCGCCAACGTGCTGGCAGGCGCCGCCTACGCCGTGAGAAGGGTGTGCACAGTCAAAGCGCAGACCTGCAATCAAATCTGCCTAAAAGTGAACGCCCAAGACAAGGTGAGCGTTCGGTGCACATGTTACGTCCACTTTCCGTATTTGTCCAGAATCAGTATTTGAAGGAGGCGCATGTCGTATTCGTGTTCTGGACGTCCACAAAACGTATCTGAGGAATCCAGGGAAGGGACACAGGAAGGGGCACAGCCGACCTAAGCAGGCGGCGCGGCAAATTATACGGGAGAGTGTGCACCCATACTTTGCACTAAAACTCTGCCGTCCGCGCCCCATGAAGTCGATTATCGGTCGCGTTAAGCCTAAGCTTCGACCCGCCAGACTGCAACGTCGGCTCAGACTCTTGTGATTCGCTCAGGGCGCAGGGCGAGCACAAGCACAGCCTGATTTCAATGGTATATCTACATAATATCCAAAGGATCCACACTAGTCGCGCATGAACTTGCCGAATACGGATTCTGGACGCCCAGAAAGCGTATACGAGTGCTAGACCATGCGCCTTCCTCGAATACGGATTCTGGACGGCACGGCGTCCAAATTCCGTATGTACGGATTCTGGGCTAATAAGGAAACTTGACGCGGCATACATTCATGTAGATGTAGGGCGTAGGCATCCGACTGCAAGTGCGTCGTGTACAACTATACTACCGATTCAGAGGAAGACGTTGGCCTGCGTTAGGGGAATCGGCATCTACAAAGAAAAGTCGGAGAAGTCGCGAAAGCCCAACAAGCTGCAGTCCAAGTGGGAAGTTTATAGCTGCGCGCAGACTAGTTGCGGCCCCAACTACTGCTGCTGCGGCGGCTTGTAGACGAGAAGGAGATGGGGAAAGAAGCCCACTCTTCTACACCGATATTCATGATTTATGATCCCTGTTCGCGACGCGAAGTTCAGTTCCGACCAGAACGAACGTTACAACTAGGGCTAACGACAAGCGACCTAAAAGCGACCCAAGCCGCTACTGACCGACTTGTTTAGCTTCTGCGCATCGCAGGTAGCCACACTTTCGCCAAACAACCTTTACCCTTGCGTCGGCAAGGCAAGAACGGCGTCACAGTTGGTCCGGTCGCTAGCGGGTCGCTTAGCAAGCCGGGTCGGCGACCCGCTTCAGAGCGCCATTGATATAGCGCTGGTTCTGACTGGTAGATACTCTACATGGCACATGCCCATCAAGCACTGATCAGCTGCTGTTCTAAACCACGTTGGGGCAGCAAAAGGGCCAAATGCTGCACTCAAGTCTGTCTGTCTGTCTAAGATCGCCATTACAAAACGTCAGCGAATTCTATTACTGATGCACTTCAAATATTCGGCACTCGGCTCTGTCCAACTACTGCAATTCTCTGTCCAGCCACAACTACAATGAAAAGTGGCAGTCTTCGGACAGATGCACACCAAGTGGCTGGTCTACAGATGCTTGATGGACTGGCTGCGGCCCAAACACTGTGGCTGCGACGTCGTGTAGCCGAGAAAGAGACAAGCTAAGCAGCTTGCTACTCGATTTCTGATCTCTGTTAATTTTGTGACTCGAAGCACCGATTAGTCGCCTGATCTAAGTGACGTTGGACGGTAAATGGCGATGGGTTGCACTCATCAACGTGCAGGTCCTCAAGCATCGTCATGTGTATTCAGTATACCCCATAAATCGAGCATCCCGTGAAACGCTGTTTCTATATCCATTTGTCACCTTAATCACAGATGTTTCATTTCTTGTCTTCATAACCGAGGTGCAGCTTCATGCAATTCAACACGCACGAATTCTTCCCAAGCAGCACATCCCCGCAATGCTCGAAGCAAAAGCCGACTATAGCGTCAAATGTCGGTTCTGAAATTGTTAGCAGGTATGATCGGGACCTAGCAAGAAGTATGATACCCACTACCTAGGTACCTAGCAGCAGGTATGATAGAAGCGGACGTTAATTGCGTTGATCGTGCTTCAAGGATCGCAGAAGTCCAATGAAAAGCGTTAGTGTTGCTTGCTCAGCGGCGGTTTGACATCCAAACAAGCTTAGAGTAACAAGCTTAGAGTAACAAGCTGTGTGTGTAAAAAGTTCAACCTATACATTGTGTCTGTCACATCTTGGTGAACAGTATAGTGAACTTAATACACATCATTAGCCGCATCTGGAGAACGTGTCTTGAGAATGTGTACCGTAATGCCAAGTGCAGCTATCCCCACGATACGGTTGTCTGTACAGCTGATCTGAAGCTCAGTGATATCGCCGCGTTCGCTATATGTTATCGGCATGATACGACGCCGTTTATCTGATGTTTCCTACCTGTGTGAAAACGTCACATCCAACAAAAAAACTTGCCAAAAGTTTGGTGCGAGCGAATTCCTGTGTTCAGCGTACGCATTCCTGTTTCCGACTGCACATTCATCAATAAACAGCTGTTCTGGCCATCAGACGAAAATCTCGATTTTGACATTTTTTTAAATTTTAATTCTAAATATCTCGAAATTGGAATTTATTAAAACTGTCACAAATTCTTATTGGCATACGGCCTTACCAATTCTGCGTTCAAATTCGTCAAAAAACGATGTTCTATTTTGTTGACTTATGGAATTTTGAAAAATAATCACGCATTTCTATTAAATTCCATATTTGCAAAAAAATTCTCTTGCATTACAAATTATCCGCAGTCTATACTCGTTCCATTTCTGAAGAAATTTCGCCGCTATATCATCAGGTGAAAAAGTCGATTTTCGACATTTCCGTATTTTGATTTGTAAATATCTCGAAATTGTAATTTTTGAAAACTGCAAAACTATGTCGCAAATCCTTATTGGCATACGACCTTTCCATTTCTGCATACACATTCGACAATAAATGACGTTGTATTTTAGTCAATTTATGCAATTTTGACAAATAATCGCGTATTTCTATTAAATTCCACATTTACAAAAAATTTCTTTTGTGTTACAAATTATCCGCGGTCCATGCTCCTTCCATTTCTGAGGAAATTTCGCGGCTAGCGCATCAGACGAAAAAGTCGATTTTCGACATTTTCGAATTTTAATTGCGAATATCTCGAAAATGCGAAATTAGCAACAGAAACGGACATCGGATCCGTACTCAGCAACATCGACTCTACTTGACCGCATATGTCACTGACTTTACTTCGGTGCGACGGAAACACACACAGACACACAGACACACACACACACATTGTCATCCGTATATATGTTGCATCCACTTTCCGCAATCCAGCCAGATTGCGCAATCTGGAGGGTTTCCCTCCAGACTACGCAATATGGCGCGTTCTGGAGGGCGGCCCCTCCAAACCGCGCAATCTCTGGTCGGCGGGGCTCAGCAGGCCTGAGCAGGAGGCCAATTAGATGGAGGAGTGTTCATCCCACTTACAGTTTGCACTAAAACTCTGTCGACGTCGCGCCTGGCGGGTCGAAAACTGAGGCTTAGCGCGACCACCAACTTCAGGGCGCGCTCCGCGCGCCCTGAAGTCGGTCACCGGTCGCGTTAAGCCTAAGCTTCGACCCGCCAGACTGCGACGCCGACTAGACTCTTGTGATCCGTTTCTGGGCGCAGGGCGAGCCTAAGCATAGCCTGATATGGAAGGAAACAACTTCCTGGTAAAAGAATTAAACTTAAAAGTTAAAGAATTCAACGTTCTAGCAGCTGATTGCACATTCTGGAGGGGCTGCCCTCCAGAAAGCGCCATATTGCGCAGTTTGGAGGGGCACCCCTCCAGATCGTGCAATATTGCACATTCTGGCGGATTGCGCCGTCCGGATGCAGCATATACAGGGTGGGCCAAAAAAAGTGAGACCCCTAACTTTGCGGACGCCGTTCTCAAGCATGACTGCACCGATTGACTTCAAATTTGGTGACAACACACTACAGGGTGTTGTTGATCGTCGGTACAAATTTCAACCAATTCTGTGCATCTCACGCCAAATGGCAGCTACGCGCGCAACACCATGCCGAAAATTGGGTGCGGACGGCGAAGAGGAGGATGGCCATGTGAGTCGTCATCCGTAAGATAGTGATCGGAATGCAGTTCGTTAGACGGTGTGGGACAACGTGTGACTATCAAACATTACACTGTCTAAAAAATCTGAGAGATAACGAATACACTGTGGAGTCTACGGATGTCTACCGTCACCCCATTACCAGCGTGTGGCATCTGAAGGATGTGATTGTGCAAGAGTTATGAGGTTAACGGACAATTCGATCTACCGGTTTCGGCCCCCGCTTGCAGCAAGTGGTCGACCAGGGTGGCGGCCCCATCGAACAGCCCGAATCCATGATCTCAGAATTTGCCGCCATCCTCCTCTTCGCCGTCCGCACCCAATTTTCGGCATGGTGTTGCGCGCGTAGCTGCCATTTGGCGTGAGATGCACAGAATTGGTTGAAATTTGTACCGACGATCAACAACACCCTGTAGTGTGTTGTCACCAAATTTGAAGTCAATCGGTGCAGTCATGCTTGAGAACGGCGGCCGCAAAGTTAGGGGTCTCACTTTTTTTGGCCCACCCTGTATATGTGACCGGGAGAACCCGTCTTCAGTGAAAACTCGGATATCCGGGTTTTCACTGAGTCGGTTAGTGAAAACCCGGATATCCGGGTATTCACTTTTGAGTTAGTGAAAACCCGTATATCCGGGTTTTCACTGACAGGTTAGGGAAAACCCGGATAATTCTCCGATATGCTCAAAATCGCGCAAAACACTGCTAGAACTATATTTCCATTGCCTGTAGGCCGTTTGGTTCCTTCCAAATCAGGCTATGCTTAGGCTCGCCCTGCGCCCACAATCCACAAGAGTCAGTCGGCGTCGCAGTCTGGCGGGTCGAAGCTTAGGCTTAACGCGACCGGTGACCGACTTCAGGGCGCGCGGAGCGCGCCCTGAAGTTGGTGGTCGCGCTAAGCCTCAGCTGAGACCCGCCAGGCGCGACGCCGACCGAGTTTTAGTGCAAACTGTAAGTCTAATGAACACTCCTCCATATAATTCACCTCCTGCTTAGGCCGGCTGTGCCCCTTCCCTGCTAGCGTTTGCGACAACTTTTAGCCACGTACAAACTGTAAGCGGAGTGCACATCCCCCGTATACTTAGCCGCCTGTTGAAGCCAGACGTGCCAATTGGCCGCAAACATCTGGCATTGTGAAAGAGGCGGCTCGGCAAAGATCAAGGTATTGCATAAGATCGCACGTTTCGCACTCCACGACACTTGTTTCGCGCAACAAACAGCGCGATTTGCCATTCAAAAACACTTGTTTCGTCAGCAGTGTTGAAAACTATAGAAGCCTTGATTTCTACGCTATTTCTTCGAAAAGATTAGTGAAAACACAGCTATCATGATTTTCACGACCCTCACACGAAATCTCGCATATCCGGGTTTTCACTAAACTTCCAGTGAAAACCCGGATAATTTGACATTATCCGGGTTTTCACTAAGCCGCCAGTGAAAACCCGGATATCCGGGTTTTCACTAAGTCGACCGGTGAAAACTCGGATATCCGGGTTTTCACTGGATCCGGGTAGTCACGGTAACATATACACCTCGCCGCGCTGAGGCGCGGCGAAAAAACTGGGTACCCGATGATGGTTGATTAGCATTGTATAGTGTTTTGTGCATTTGAGGAGTATATTCCATAGAGTGTCAGAATAGTAAGTTGAGCATTTCTTCGGGGAGTATCGCCGCAGTTACCTCAAGTTTCCAGAGAAAGTTTGTGCCATTGTTGGACAATCGATGCCCATAAGGCGCATTAGTGGGTACTGATCCATAAATGGATCAGGAATGTTCGCCGCAGGTTCACTTTGGGATGAAGAGGGTCTAAATGGGACGACGCCCTTTTCTTTTGGGTCACAAATGCGGATGGGTACGGTACCATTGCTGTAGATTGCAGAACCGCACAGTGAACAGAATTGCCGCGTTTCGTCTTCGATTGAATAGGTGGCAAAAACGTACGTTGCCAGACACATCCATGGAAGAATATTGCTAAGTTTTAGCCATTTGAAATTGCCGAAATCTGCCATGCTTGAAAAAAAAACCTTGAAAATATCCCTAATTTTGTGAATTCTAAAATCTGAAACTGCTGTATAATCACTTGACATACTACGCCCGATTCATCCAAGCAAAGAAGTTTTGAAATTTAAGCTGTTTGAATTTGTCGAAATTTGGGAATTTTGACAAAACCATTAAAAATATCCCTAATTTTGTTAATTATAAAACCTGAAACTATTTGATAAATACTGGGAAGACTATGCTCGACACATCCGTGAAAAGAAATTTTGAAATTTAAGCTGTTTGAAATTGTCGAAATTTGAGAATTTTGACAAAAACCTTAAAAATATCCCCAATTTCGTTAATTGTATTCACTGAAAATATTTGATAAATACTTGGCAGACTATGCTCGATACATCGGTGCAAAGAAGTTTTGAAATATATGCTGTTTGAATTGTTTGAAATTTGGGAATTTTGACAAAAACCTTGAAAATATCCCTAATTTGGTGAATTCCAAAATCCGAAACTATGTCACAAATTCATCGCGTCTTGTGCCCTTTCCATTTCAGCAAAAACTTTGCCGATACGACTTGTAAATAAAAGTGTCATTTTTGACATTTTCGTATTTTAATTGTAAATATCTCGAAATAGGAAAATTAGCAACAGAAACGTTAGTCAGCGCATTCGACTCCATTGGGTGGCACTAACCGTCATGTCTAGTTGTTTCGGACACACGGACACACACACACACGGACACACAAACAGACAATAGCGTCCGTATATATGTCACAGGCCATGGCCGTCTTCAGGCCATCGCCGTCTAGACGGCTTTGGCCTGGTCGATCAGGCCGCGGCCGTCTTTTCGAGCAGAAGACGGCCACGGCCTGCTGCGCCAGGCCATGGCCGTCTTTTCCTTTCTCTGTTAGTTTCCGACATAGTGTATTCCTTCCAGTTTAGGCTATGCTTAGGCTCGCCCTGCGCCCAAAATGCACAAGAGTCAGTCGGCGTCGCAGTCTGGCGGGTCGAAACTTAGGCTTAATGCGACCGGTGACCGACTTCAGGGCGCGGGGCGCGCGCCCTGAAGTTGGTGGTCGCGCTAAGCCTCAGTTGAGACCCGCCAGGCGCGACGCCGGCCGAGTTTTAGTGCAAACTGCAAGTGGAATAAACACTCCTCCATCTACTTCACCTCCTGCTTAGGCCTGCTGTGCCCTTTCCCTGCAAGCGCTTGCAACAGCTGACACTCTTAAAGACGGCTGCGGCCTGGTCCATCAGGCCACGGCCGTCTTTTCGAGCGGAAGACGGCCATGGCCTGACGCATCAGGCCAACGCCGTCTTGACGGCCACGGCCTGATCGACCAGGCCAAAGCCGTCTAGACGGCGATGGCCTGAAGACGGCCATGGCCTGCAACATATATACTCGCCGCCCTGGGGGGCCGCGAAATAAACTAAAGGTGGTAGTGGTAACACAATGGCATGCGATAGTCAACCTCTAGATAGTTTTATCAACCTTGGAGGGTGACATCCCTCCAACACGAGCCACAAATCGCATACCGCCAAATTCACCGGCATGTGTACTACTTCAGCACAACTCACGCAATTAATTAAACATACTCGGGGTGGTCATGGGCGCGAGAGGGTCAATCGGCTTTGAAGCTTCACACGCGATCATGCACAAAACTCCTTCGCCGGCGCACTTCTCGGCACACGAATAAAGGGCAGGCGACATGCTTGGCGATACAAGAGTGGTGGACTCGAGTTCTACAATTGAACATATTATTTAAAGCTGGTAATTGTTGATATTGCAACGATTCAAATAGCCTTTTGCTTGGACTATCCAACAAGTGACAAAGAGGCGCTCACCTGGTGTGGACGCAGATAACGAGCAGTGCTTTTCGCACGTCCCGGGCAATGGGAGCCAGTTCAGGTCATTAATGCAGGCCACATAGCAGGTTTCGTCCACTCCTTCCGGGATCAGGGGCGCTATCACTGAACGCGTCAGACGTCGAACACCATTGATGCAGACTTGATGATTCAACGTTGCCATCAAGCAGGGCAATGATTCAACAATTAGTGGTGTGCCTCCCCAACAATTCACCTGGTGGAGACGTTGTCATAAACGCAGACTGGCATTTGTTCTTGCAGACAAGGTCTGATAGAAATCCACTACTCATTTGCTCCATGCAGGCCAAATAGCAGGCTTCGTCCACTCCTTCCGGAATGATCTGGGGCGGTCCCACTGAACGTGTCAGAAGGTTAAAATGATTATTAATTGATGGTTCAACGAACCATTGATGGTTAAAAGGGCAACAACACATGTTGGTGATCACGCGCGTGCCGACGTTGACGACCCTATCGGTTCACCTCTCCTATCAGAAGGTGAAGTTCATATTTTGAATCGATTAAACAACGGGTGCCATCTCAGTGCGTTTTCTAGCCAACCTTTTGGAGGGGCCGCCGAAGAAGCAGGCGCCAAGCATTTCTTCTCGCATAATGGCTGGTATTTTAGGGCGCTTTTAATTTAATTCAAGAGCGCTTAGAAAATAAACATTGCGCGTTAAGAATGAAGAAACCGCTTTTCTTTATAGCAAACGGAAAAGTGACAACGCGCTTTTAAAAATAAACAATGCGCTTTTAAAAATGAACAATGCGCTTTTAACTCGAACATGCAGCTTTTGATAGCAGCTGGACCGAAAATTGAACAAATCGCTTTTAGAATTGAACAAACCGCTTTAAAATTGAACAAACCTCTTTTAAATTGAACAACCCGCTTTTAACGCCCTGCTGCGTCGCGCACGGCATTGTCGCAACGTGCCGTCGACGCGAACCACAAGAGTTTGCTAGGGAAACTTTGTCGGCGTGGGCGCGGCCTTAGGCTAATAGGCTTCAAAGTGAAAGTTGTTGCGAGCGCTAGTAGGGAAGGGGCACAGCCGGCCTAAGCAGGAGGTGAAGTATATGGGGGAATGTGCATTCCACCCACTGTTTGCACTAAAACTCGGTTGCCGTCGCGCCTGGCGGGTCTCAACTGAGGCTTAGCGCGACCACCAACTTCTGGGCGCGCTCCGCGCGCCCTGAAGTCGGTCACCGGTCGCGTTAAGCCTAAGTTTCGACCCGCCAGACTGCGACGCCGACTGACTCTTGTGGACTGTGGGCGCAGGGCGAGCCTAAGCATAGCCTGCTTTCAAAGGGATATTCTGTGTCCGAAAGAAATGTAAAGAAACAAGGAAGATGGTCATTACCTGACGCAGGCAAAGGAGTATTAAAAGTATTAATTAATCCCGTATTTTAATAACTTTCATTTTTTCGCCCGGCCTCAGCCGGGCGAACCCCTACGAGAGCTTTGCGTCCGTGCGTTCGTTCGTTCGTTCGTTCGTTCGTTCGTTCGTTCGTTCGTTCGTTCGTAACGCTCTCAGATCTCGGCGTTGAAAAGTCGTAGGAAGGCGATCTTGGGCTTTATGGATAGCTCTCGACTTACTGGTAATGTCGCTAGGAGACTTCGAAATTCAAAAGTTTGAATTGCGCGCGCTACAGTAACTCGAAGCTTCAAACTGAAAACGGCTATTACTCGCTCGTCTTACGTCGTAGAGCGGCGTGCGATAGGTCAAATGAGAGGTCTCGACGTGCTCTTTCGTTTGGCATTAAAAGTTTTCTTAATTACGCAAACACGCAACACGAAAAACGACATTCTCGCGTTTTTGACACAGAAATCGCTCTAACTCACTCAGCGTGCGTCGTAGAGAGACGGTCTCAAGTTGGTTGGATAGCTCTCGACTCACTGATCATTTGTTCTTCTATTGGTCGAAACCCAAAAATTTGAATTTCGCGCGCTACAGTAACCCAAAGGTTCAAAACGCAAAACTTCTCTTACTCGCT
>JASAMZ010003880.1:0-16383 GCA_030248115.1 Linhomoeus sp. GSCO2_2 | reverse complement strand
TGTTGCGTCTGTACTTCGTTCAGTTACGTACTGGAAAACAAGGTAACTGCGGCGAAACTCCCCGAAGAAATGCTCAACTTTCTATTCTGACGCACTATTGAATCTACTCCACAAATGCACAACACACTATGCAATGCCAATCAACCATCATCGGGTACCCAGTTTTTACTCTACGCTTGTTTCGCCGCGCTGGCGAGTATATATACGGACGCTATTGTCCGTTCGTTTGTGTTTCTGTGTCAAACAACTAGACATGACGGTTAGTGCCACCCGATGGAGTCGAGTGCGCTGAGTAACGTGCCGTTGTCCGTTTCTGTTGCTAATTTCGCTATTTCGAGATATTTAGAATTAAAATATGAAAATGTCAAAAATGACACTTCTATTTACAAGCTGTATCGGCAAAGTTTTTGCTGAAATGGAAAGGGCATAAGACGCGATGAATTTGTGACATAGTTTCGGATTTTAGAATTCAGGAAATTGGGGATATTTTTGAGGGTTTTGTCAAAATTCCCAAATTTCGACAATTTCAAACAGCTTAAATTTCAAAACTTCTTTGCACCGATGTATCGAGCATAGTCTGCCACGTATTCAGCAAATAGTTTCAGAGATTATAATTAATGAATTTTGGGATATTTTCAAGGGTTTTGTCAGAATCCCCAAATTTCGACAATTTCAAACGGCTTAAATTTAACAAAATCTTTGCGTTGATGCATTGGGTATAGTATGTCACGTATTTAGCCAATAGTTTCAAATTTTATAATTAACAAAATTAGGGATATTTCCAAGGGTTTTGTCAAGATTCCCAAATTTCAGCAATTTCAAACAGCTTAAATTTCAAAATTTCTTTGCACGAATGTATGGAGCATAGTCTGCCAAGCAAGTAACAAATAGTTTCAGACTTTATAATTAACAAAATTAGGGATATTTTCGAGGTTTTTGTCAAAATTCCCAAATTTCGGCAATTTCAAACAGCTTAAATTTCGAAACTTCTTTGCACGGATGTGTCGAGCATAGTGTGCCAAGTATTTAGCAAATAGTTTCAAATTTTATAATTAACGAAATTAGGGATATTTTCAAGGGTATTGTCAAAATTCCCAAATTTCGACGATTTCAAAAAATTTAGATTGCAAAATATCTTTGCGTGGATGTATCGGGCGTAGTAGGTCAACTAATTATGAAGCAGTTTCAGATTTTAGAATTCAAGAAATTTGGGATGTTTTCAAGGGTTGTGTCAAATATGGCAAATATCGGCATTTTCAAATGGCTATAACTTAGCAATATTTATCCATGGATGTGTCCGGCAACGTTTTGCCACCTATTCAATCGAAAATGAAACGCGGCAATTCTGTTCACTGTGCTGTTCTGCAATCTACAGCAACGGTACCGTAGCCGTTCGCATTTGTGCCCCAAAAGAAAAGAGCGTCGTCCCATTCAGACCCTCTTCATTCCAAAGTGAACCTGCGGCGAACAGTCCTGATCCATTTATGGATCAGTACCCACCAATGTGCCTAATAGGCATCGATTGCCCAACAATGGCACAAACTTTCTTTGGAAACTCGAGGTAACTGCGGCGATACTCCCCGAAGAAATGCTCAACTTTCTATTCTGACACACTATTGAATACACTCCTCAAATGCACGACACACAATGCTATGCCAATCAACCATCATCGGGTACCCAGTTTTTACTCTAAGCTTGTTAATCGAACGAACGTGACTCGAGGTCGGAAAATGCAGAAGGCTGCCTGGATCGTTCTCGTCGTCGTCACAATGACGTGTCAAGCGGTGCCCCCGCAGAAGCGAGGGGAGCGGATTGGCATGGTCGACGACAAGGGCGACAACAACGACGACCACGACAAAAGGGCCGCGAGAGATCTCGTGCGGGCGGGAAGATTTACTACACGACCGTGCACGTCAGTCTTTGTAACTGCACTGCAGCTCATAGCTAGGTGCTGTGTGAGTACTTTTGTCAGTACTCGGTACTGCGTGTACCGAAGCGAGTCACTTACTTCTTCTGACTAGCACATATCGCAAGCAAACAGAAATCGATTGCTGCGCGCCGATTCAGCCCAGAAGACGAATGCTCCAGTGACCAGCAGTGCAAGGATCACAAGGAAGGATGGGATGAATATGGGTCACATATAAAACGCACTATTACATATTACACTATTACATACAACACGGCGTTTCCTTTCCATAATATCGTGTTGAGTGCGCCGGCGAGAGCACTAATTCAGGATTTGGGCATTCACTAATTTGGAGCGCAACTTGACGCACCATTGTTGTGTACAGCAGCATAGGTAGGTTCCAGGCTGAAACTGTTGAGCTTTTGATACAAACACCTACCATTAGGCGTTGTGCTCCCATGGATAGCCACCCAATGTTGTGTTAGAAATCGTCACAAAGCACGTATGGTAGCGTTAGCACTACTGGTGCTTACCAAAGATGGGCGCTTAGTGGAGGGGAGGGGGGGGGGCATATTTTCTCAACAGTCCTCTAGGAGGGACTCTTATTGGAGGGAGGGGCGGGGCTTGTTCGAGGGGGTTGGAGGTATGTGCCGTTTCATATATGATCCGTCACACCACCCCCGCCTGAAGTGCGACGACCAATGCCGGTGCGTTGAGTGCCTGGAAACCGCCGACTGCGAGAACGTCAAATCCAGCGTAGCCTGGGGCTACACCTGCGCCCTGCGCGCGTGCGTATTCGAAGGTCCAGAGCTGATACTTGGCTGAGATGGGAAGAGCCTTACTGGACATCGTAAAAAGTGATTTACTCTTTGCATCTGATAGTGAATCGGTTGTCGACCATGTCATTTCACCAACTGGGGTAGAATTACATACTGTATAATGGTCGACCTCTGAAGAACACCATACGCCCGTGCACTCGGTTCTCACCCCTGATTCTCACTTTAACAAACTGCACTGGAGTTACATAGTACCAGAATCGACGTAAGTTTGTTCGTCGCGCATTCGTTCGTTATCAAGGGTAGCCACCACCAAGTTTCAAACGCGTCTGACTTCATGTCGCATGCTGTAGGTATGTACATTATGTCAGTGTCACTCACCCAACGCCCATTTCTTGCTCGGTTTGTTTACACCGTACTCCTAGCGTGGCCATTCATTGCGTCTTCATGCGTGCGTTAGACTGATGCGCTCAGAACCAACCAGCGATAGGGACGCATAGAAATCAAAGATGGAACTCTGTTTGTCAGCTACTGTCCCGACGCCATTGTACATATTCTTTTTTTGTTGGCGTCAGAGGTTCCTACCAGACTTGGTCCGGGGGGGGGGGGTCAATTTAGGGTCGAAGGGTGGGCAGCGTTTCATACAATACCACAATGCATTGTTGTATAGTTGTATAGTATGTTATAGTATAGCATACTATACTATACAACAATTCCTTCGGCATTTGTTGTACAGTACTATACTATACAACAATTGATATCAGGTCAGCCATACTATACCATACTATACAACAATTGAATCCTATACAACAATGCATTGTTGTATAACAATCGAGACATTGCATGCAGTAATTTACCACACAAGAGGCCTCCAAACCGCACGCCCGTGACACGACGAGTACAAATCATGCACCGTTACTCTACTTCAGCAAAGTGTGATATCGATTTAGCACTGTTCAATACCTTTGCGCTTCCTTTTGCTACTGATATCTTACTCAGACGTGAAGCTTTTTGGCTGTTTTCTGCTTTACCATACAACAATTCGTATTGTTGTACAAACAACAATTGAAATTTTTGAAGCCATACTATACTATACTATACAACAATTAATTTCTGAGAGTTATACAATACTATACTACACAACAATGTAAAATTCTCGGCCAATACTATACTATACTATACAACAATTAAAATCAATTGTTGTATGAAACGCTGAGGGTGGGGGGGGGGGGGGGGGGGGGGTCAATTTAGGGTCGAATTGTGGGGGGGGGGGGGGGGTCGTCCTGATCCTGATTCAGTTTCAGGATGGCAATCCAAAAATGGTAGGGGGTCTGTTATTGCAAGAATTTTTTTTCATTTATTTGGTTCAGAAAGTGCAGGAAAATGTTTATTTTACTCAACAAACACTACAAACATATGTCTGAAGGCCATATACCACCTACAAAACCGCCCAAATACTTATAAAAACAACAAAATAGCGCCGCAGGCAAAATTTTTTCGCATATTTAGGGTCGCTAGGGGGGGGGGGTCAGTATGGGATCGGAGGTCGAGGGGAGGGTCGTCCTGAACGTCGTCGGGATCGCTCCGGGGTGGGAGGAGGGTATCCCCCCAAACCCCGTCGCAACTTCGAGTTTTAAGACTCACTCAAATCAGCCCCGACAACTTGTGCGCCTCGCGCGCCGCGCGACTGCTACACGACATACATTTCACTCTACACGTCCTGTCTGCATCTCTTGTAGAAGTACCAGAGGTTATAGTCGTTGTACGATGACGCTGACTGGTAAGGCGCTCGCTTTGGCCGGCGGAACCTCTCCTCCCGTGCCCGACTGCAGCTGTCTCGACCACTTCATGGCGATGGTCAAGAAGGCGCCGGTGGGTGTAGTTACGGTATTCGGTTACGGTAACTACACAGCGAATAAAGCTCCATCAATTCGATGGGCGCGAATCCGCAAGTGCAACCATTATTCAAAAGCAAACTCTAATGTGACTGTTGTCGCTTTGGCAAGATTAGGGTACATGTCTTGTTTCCCTATTGCAGGTAATAGTATTGCAGGCAGAGGAGCAGAACTACCCGGAAGCCTACAAGGCGATCCAGGGGATCGCCGCCGAGGTAAGCCAACGTTTCTCTCTGAGAGGGTCAAATAACGCCTCCCATCCCTCATTCAGCTTAGCGCTAGCTAGCGTTTGGCCGATTTTCGCGCTGACCAAACTATACAGTTTGTATTTCATGACTTTTCGTTGGTACAAACAAGGCGAACGTCAAACTTAAAAGGTGGAAAACTTTTTTGCGTTATACTCATAGGAGGGGCTGCCGACGGCTGTGGTGATAGCCATGATGAACGCCTTCCTAGACAGTGGCGCCACGCCGAAATGAGAGGAAGACGTCTGAGACAAAATGATCCATAGGCCATCAATTGTCCATCTATAGTGAATATAATTTCCAAGGTCTTCAACAATTTTCGGGTCTGCGACGGCTTGGAAAAGGTTTATTTTAACTAGCCATAACGTAACTCCAAGACACTCTTATCACGAAGACCTTATTTGCCGCACAAATGGATCGTTTGCTGTCAGTATAGGCATCTCGAATTAGGTATGTACAGGTAGGATGATTTCTTTCCTCCTTTGCTTGGTGTCGGTTATCGCTTCTAGCCAAGAAAGGCCGAAACTCAACATTACACAGGGATTTGTGGCTGGCTGTGCCATACGCTACAATTAGTTTTCCTGCTGACACTGGCTGCGCCCAATTTGCTTGTCAATCGTCGCTGGTCTGAGCAGCGCAGCACAAAATTATGAGCGCAAGAGAAGAAAAGAGGCCAGAATGTTGACGACGCTACATACAGAACTGCAGTATCCACTACAAATTCTAGAGAATGTTATTATTTACACCGCTTATGCGTTTCTTATTTGCACCGCTTTTCGCAAGCCAAACACAGTTCTGTTGCTCTTGATTCGCTCTTGAGAAACTGAAGGTGCCCAAGGGGTCGAACATATAAGAGACGCTGTCCGAGAGGATCGACTCTTCGCGGCCAATAGTGGGCACGAATTTTCGACCTTCTTCGATTTGCCTGATTTTCACATATGTTAAAGTGGAAGTAATCCTAAGCATCTTAGTTTTTGTCCCAGGTCGCTGCGACGTTCCTAGCTCGAGTTACAGGGTGTCAAAGTTGGCCTGTCTGGCCAAATTTTGCTCCCTCAAATGGCAAACAGTTAAATTGCTATTTCTCGAGATTGAGAAGGTGGAATGAGCTGATTTTTGGACATGTGATAGACAACTAGTACCTGTACACATGTGGTATGTTACGATCAATTTCGTTGCGCATAGCGAGCACAGCGTTTAAAACCCCGTCAGCGGCAGCCACGGTAAAAATTTTAGATTTTTTGGTTTTTGCTAATTTTGACCACAAAATCGTCCGAAGGTACACCCAATTTTTTCTTCAACTGTAGCTTATTTAAATGCCTATTGATTGGTCTTTAAACGAAAAAAATTTACGTACCCCCATTTTAGATATATGCGTCGGAGTGAGCTGGATTTCGCCAATTTTGGCAATTTTTGCTGGCGCGGTGGCAGACACGGAAAGTGGCGTTTCTTTCAGTGGGGCAGGCCAAATCAACTGTTTTTTCCACTGTTAACGCAGAATACCTGCCTCTACAAACTGCAAAAGTTTCAGCCAATTCCGTGCTGTGGTGCCAACGCAGCGGCGAAAATCCCATGGATGGTGGCGGGCCCAGAAAATTCAATGCTGTGTTTTGACTACTAAACATTCAAACTTTTGTAGCAGCGGAACGACACAAAGTTTGAAGGTGGTGTAGTTGAATAAAATACTCCTATATGGCTCCTGCAACAGCTCACAAAATTTCAGCGAAATCGGAGGCAATACTTTTTTCGCCGCCCCCCAGGGCGGCGAGTACCGTAAAACCTCCAATAAGCGACCTGGTCGCTTATTATTTCAACCACCCCTCTAGGGGGGTCGCTTATTGGAGTGGGGTCGCTTATTGGAGGGGGGTCGCTTATTGTTCAACGTAAGTCTGATTCTCCATCTCAGCATGCAACTTTGCAATTTCTTGCATTGAAACATGTACGATTGAGTGTCTTGGCTAACAAAACTTAACAATAGCAGCACAATCAATGACGAGTATGACTTGACACGCATTATTGAAGTTTGGTGTGCTATACTGGGAGGAACAGTGGCTTATCAAGGAATGCCGGACAGGTTTTGACAGAAAATGGGGTCGCTTATTGAAAGGGGGCCGCTTATTATTTCAAACCCCCCTCTAGGGGGGTCGCTTATTGGAGTGGGGTCGCTTATTGGAGGGGGGTCGCTTATTGGAGGTTTTACGGTATATATACGGACGCTATTGTCTGTTCGTTCCTCTGTCCGTGTTTCTGTGTCAAACAACTAGACGTGACGGTTAGTGCCACCCAATGGAGTCGAATGCGCTGAGTAACGTGCCGTTGTCCGTTTCTGTTGCTAATTTCCCTATTTCGAGATATTTACAATTAAAATACGAAAATGTCAAAAATGACACTTTTATTTACAAGTCGTATCGGCACAGTTTTTGCTAAAATGGAAAGGGCACAAGACGCGATGAATTTGTGACATAGTTTCGGATTTTGGACTTCACCAAATTAGGGATATTTTCAAGGTTTTTGTCAAAATTCCCAAATTTCGAACAATTCAAACAGCTTATATTTCAAAACTTCTTTGCGCCGATGCATCGAGCATAGTCTGCCAAGTATTTAGCAAATAGTTTCTGCGAATATAATTAACGCAATTTAGGATATTTTTAAGGATTTTGTTAAAATCCCCAAATTTCGACAATTTCAAACAGCTTAAATTTCAAAATTTCTTTTCACGGATGTGTCGAGCATAGTCTACCAAGTATTTATCAAGTGGTTTCAGATTTTATAATTAACGAAATTAGGTATATTTTCAAGGGTATTGTCAAAAATCCAAAATTTCGACAATTTCAAAACGCTTTAATTTCATAATTTCTTTGCGCGAATGTATAGAGCATAGTCTGCCAAGCATTTAACAAATAGTTTTAGATTTTGTAATTAACGAAATTAGGGATATTTTCAAGGGTATTTTCAAAATTCCCAAATATTTCGGCAATTTCAAACAGCTTAAATTTCAAACCTTCTTTGCACGGAAGTGTCGAGCATAGTCTGCCATGTATTTAACAAATAGTTTCGGATTTTATAATTAACGAATTTACGTATATTTTCAAGGATATTGTTAAAATTCCCAAATTTAGACAATTTCAAATGGCTTAAATTTCAGAATGTCTTTGCATGGTTGTGTCGGGCATAGTCTGCCAATTATTTAGCAAATAGTTTCTATATTTTATAATTAACGAATTTAGGGATATTTTCAAGGTTTTTCTCAAAATTGCCAAATTTCGACAATTTCAAACAACTTAAATTTCAAAATATCTTTGCTTGGATGTACCGGGCGTAGTATGCCAAGTAATTATGAAACAGTTTCAGATTTTAGAATTCAAGAAATTAGGGATATTTTCAAGGGTTTTGTAAAATATGGCAGATTTCGGCATTTTCAAATGGCTATAACTAAGCAATATTTTTCTATGGATGTGTCGTGCAACGTATGTTTTGCCACCTATTCTATCGAACACGAAACGCGGCAATTACTGTGCGGTTCTGCAATCTACAGCAACGGTGTCGTAACCACCCGCATTTGTGACCGAAAAGAAAAGGGCGTCGTCCCATTTAGACCCTCTTCATTCCAAAGTGAACCTACGGCGAACATTCCTGATCCATTTATGGATCAGTACACACCAATACGAATCTTATAGGCAACGATTGCCCAAGAATGGCACAAACTACCTTTGAAAACTCGAGGTAACTGCGGCGAAAATCCCCGAAGAAATGCTCAACTTTCTATTCTGACACACTATTGAATGTACTCCTCAAATGCACAACACACTATGCAATGCCAATCAACCATCATCGGGTACCCAGTTTTTACTCTAAGCTTGTTTGTGTAGAAATTGCCTGCCCACCAAATATTCTCAGAAATGAGAGTTACTCCGATTTCGCTAAAATTTTGTGAGCTGTTGCAGGAGCCATATAGGAGTATTTTATTCAACTACACCACCTTCAAACTTTGTGTCGTTCCGCTGCTACAAAAGTTTGGATGTTTAGTAGTCAAAACACAGCATTGAATTTTTTGGGCCCGCCACCATCCATGGGATTTTCGCCGCTGCGTTGGCACCACAGCACGGAATTGGCTGAAACTTTTGGAGTTTGTAGAGGCAGGTATTCTGCGTTAACAGTGGAAAAATCAGTTCATTTGGCCTGCCCCACTGAAAGAAACGCCACTTTCCGTGTCTGCCACCCCGCCAGCAAAAATTGATAAAATTGGCGAAATCTAGCTCACTCCGACGCATATATCTAAAATGGGGGTATGTAAATTTTTTTCGTTTAAAGACCAATCAATAGGCATTTAAATAAGCTACAGTTGAAGAAAAAATTGGGTGTACCTTCGGACGATTTGTGGTCAAAATTAGCAAAAAACCAAAAAATCTAAAATTTCTACCGTGGCTGCCGCTGACGGGGTTTTGAACGCTGTGCTCGCTACGCGCAACAAAATTGATCGTGACACACCACACGTGTACAGGTACTAGTTGTCTATCACATGTCCAAAAATCAGCTCATTCCACCTTCTCAATCTCGAGAAATAGCAATTTAACTGTTTGCCATTTGAGGGAGCAAAATTTGGCCAGACAGGCTAACTTTGACACCCTGTAACTCGAGCTAGGAACGTCGCAGCGATCTGGGACAAAAACTAAGATGCTTAGGATTACTTCCACTTTAACATATGTGAAAATCAGGCAAATCGAAGAAGGTCGAATATTCGTGCCCACTCAAGGGTCGATCCTCTCGGACAGCGTCTCATAAGATGCACGCATCTCGTTAGTTATCACGGTGTTATCAAAGTGCACGCTGTAGGCCAAACGGCATTACGCCAGCCGAGCAGGCGTGATTACCAGCCGGCTCACGTCTTCAGCCAAGGTGTTTCTCGAGTCCAGTCTGTGACTCTGGCCGCCGATGACAGCGTTGCATTCGGGGCATGCCGACTGCTGCATCGCCTGGCCGCACTCGCCGATCGTGTACAGGTGGCCTGCGTGGATGGAGAACGTTTGAATTGGCGCCGCTACAGTTATGCTACTGTACCCTGCACGAGCGCATCCTTTCGTTCCCACCGTTGGGGCAGCGGTAGAAGTGGTTACCGTACCACCAGCTGTTGTCGTGCTTCAGCGCCTCCACCACAAGAGTCAGCTCCTCCCTCGACAGCTCTTGTCGCACGGCGTACTGGCGCTCAAGACGCCTCACAAAGACGCGAACGCGATCTGCGGTACGGAAACGACGCAAGAGACACTCTTGCTACAATGTACATAGGTGCAGTATTTTGTCTGTCGGATACATGTCGGCAGGACAAACGAAAGAAAAGAAATGCCGTTGCACAGACAGACCGTCAGTCTGTATCAGAAGTTCCAACAACAGGCACAACTGCGCACCGTCAATTGGTTTTGGTGGAATGCGAGAAACGATGACTGGGACTAGGTAGGCCTACCTTCAGACTGGCTGCCGAAGGAGTTGGTGCCCAAGCAGTCGTTTCTCAACAGCTCGCCCAGTGTGTTCGCGTCCTGTGGCGTTAGGTCGCGCAGACCGTCTCTGTTCTCGGCGCTCATATGCATCAGGTAAACAAACATCTGTAAAAGCTGGGATTGTTCGACTGCAGTGTTTTCAATAGTCCATTGAATGACAATCAACTGACCCTTTTCATCGCCAACAACGCCTTGACTTCCATGCCGAACTGCTCGATTTGATACCTAAACAAAAAATGTCGACCTTGGTCTGAATGTCGACCTTGGTTTGATCAAAGTTTCAATGTACATAGGTAAGGCGCCAATCGTGAATTGGCTGCAGCTGCACCGAAATAGCCTGGGATTGGGGGGTGAGGGGAGGGGGGGGGGGTTGCATTGAGGGTACCATAACTTCCACCCAGATGCTCTCAGAGAACCCCATAAACACATTTGGCTGCATCCAGAGAAACTGTTTTGAGAACGTGGAGTGCAGCTATCCCCACGATACGGTTATCCCACAATTAGCCGCCTAAAGCAAGATACACTCAAAATTAAAGTTGGCGCAATACTACAGCACCTCTGCAGGTACACAATACTAACCTGGATGAGTTGCCTCTGAGCTGATCTTCTTCCGTCAGCCAACCAATCAGCTGCCGACAGGTCTTCTTCAGAAATCCCAGTAGGTCAAATGGGACCGATTCTCCAAGACTCCGCTCCAACACGTGGAACATCTGTGGCGACCTGAAGAATTCGCGCAGCGCCAAATCGACACAGCATTCGAGATAGCACACAGAATTTCAAAGTCGTCAAAGAGAAACCTGGCCTTGCTGACTCCAGTGAGTGGATGGCCTTTTGTCTTGCATTCTTGATCCAAGGTAGCGCCGAAGCCGAAAAGGACCCTTTGGAACCTGTAGCCCAAGAGGTCTAACGTTGTAAACATTGTAGGTAAGTATACTACATTGCTTCGACAGTGACAACACCCACTTCGCCAGGTTCTGCCAAGTCGTCACCTTGCGCGCAGTCAAGTGGATTTTTTGCGGCTTTTGAATGGCTGCCATGTATTCCCTCAAAATGCGCCTTCGCCATTCGAATTCGTCATCGACAGGAGCCTCAGTCGGGCGTCGCTCCACCCTTCTCTTCAGTCGATCGAGAAGGGCGATCCGCTGTTCGTCTAGCGAGTCCAGGTCCATTCGTTCAATCACCTTCTTTTTAATCTGAAGAAGTGACAAGACCATCAATTCCTTTGTGCAATAAAGCCGCTGCAGCGAAGAAATTACCTGCTCCTTAACGTTGGCCCTGTCGCGAATGAGGCGCGTGCAACGGGCCAGCATGCGAATGGGCTGGCGACACTGCCAGCAGCTGGGATCGGTCATCTCTCCAGTTGCGTCTAACTGAGACCGCACCCAACCATCGAAGAACTCCACCTTTGGAAATGGAAGATACGTAGCGTAGCTGGCTTTTGAAGAAACTTAAGCGTCACGTGTAAAACCTGGTTAGGATTGTGTGCGTGTTTCAACATTAAAGCGGTGTGCTAATGAAAACTATAAACGGAATTTTGTGTGGGAATGGTAAACTACACCCCCCCCCCCCCCACTTCGAAGCAGTGGCCGCACTCCAGTTGGACAAATCGAGTTGTCTCCGTGACTTCGTCACCCGTCAGCTGCAGCGTGTTCGTGGACAGCTCTTGGAACTCTTCCGGCGTACAAACTCTAAGAATGAAACACTCGGTTATCCTGGGTGTCAAAGGTGGCAAAGGATTCTATCTGACCATTCGCACATTCTTCCCACCTGCACAGTGGTTTGCCTTTGGTTTCCTTCTTCACGCTGACTGGGCACTCATCGCCGCAGACGCCGACGCAGGGGTGGGGCTCATCCTCCTTGCTACACTTCAACAACTTTGGGCATGGCTCCTGACAGGGTTCTCTACTGCAGGTCTCCCAGCAGGGCTTGTTACACTTCAAGTGTGAACATTTCCATTGACAGTCCTGGGCGCAGGGAACGCAAGGCTGGCCGCAGTAGCGCTTAGCTGCCCTGTTGCCCTTCTGGCAGCAGCGACTATGGACGCACTGAGTCTCGCACAGTTCGCGACAAGGAGGGCAGGGTTCCGAGCAGTTGTGATTAGCCTTGCATGGATGGCCGCAGTTCAGGCGACGGACACATCTAGAACAGAGTGTGCCCAAGATTGACCATTCATTGACATCACCATCCATTCATTCATCGATTGACTATTCATGGGGTGGGCAGCAGTCTTCGACTGTCACTCACCGCTCTCTGCAGCGCACGTGGAGTCTCCCTCGTCGGCATTGACCGCAGGTGCCCTCACAGTTGTGGTCGTGCTCCCTGTCTTCGTCCCCGCTGCAGAAGAGCAGTTGGCTGCAGGGCTGAGGGCACGGGGCGACTGCCACGTCAGTGGAGCACGGTGTCTCGCATTGGTGGCCGCAGAAAGGCCACACTTTCATCACTTTGTTGGAGCATCGGATCGAGGAGATGCTCAGGTGGCAGGGAGCTTTGACGACGTGGTCGCAAGTAAGCTTTCGGTCGACTTGCGCCTTGAAAATAGCACCACACAGTCACCAACATGTTACGAATTTCGTAAGTGGCGACGGAGATAATAACAAGTCATGCCAACCTTGCACATGGTGGTGCAAGGGGTGGAGCACAACTCGGCACACGCGTGACCGCAGTTCAGGGTCTTTGGACACTTCTCCACACATTGGACGCCAAGTGGGTCTACATGGCATTGGATCGCCTGTGTGTGTCCGCACTGCAACTTCTTCGCCATCTGCACATCGCAGTCGGAACAGTCGATATAGCAGCTCTTCTTACAAATGTGCAAACCCGCAGCACACGTCTTGTTGCAAGTCTGAACAATTGGTGGCCATTCCACATAGATGCCCCTTTGGAACCACTTCAAACAGTTCCAGTACTGTACCTCCCAACATCTGACGCCGACGTGCTCCAGGTTGTATGGATGACAGGGAGTTTTGCATACGTGGCCGCAGTCCATTCGAGCGCCGCAGAGGGCGGAACAGCCGCCTTCAGGGCACTTCACTCTGAAGACAAAGGACATTCATGCATGCACAAACAATCATCTGTAGTGGCGGCATGGAGTGTTCCTAGAGCACCTCAACTCCTCTGGCGTTTTCACGATTTGCTGCGTTTCGTGGCCTGAACAGATCACTGGCAATCCATCGCCAATGAGCTCGGCCTTCTTGAGAGAGCCCAAGATGCCTTCCCACAGGTCGCAGTTCTTCGAGAGAAAATCAAAGTTGCCGAAGCAGAAGAAGCCTTCTCTGGCTCTGGACAGAGCTACGCACACCCGGTTCTTGACCTGAATTTGGCTCCTGGGAGTGCGGAGTTCTATTGGTATGTATCTTTTAGTTCGTTTGACATGACCACCTTGAGGAATCCAACTTTTCTGTTGTTGTTACTTCGTACTAGAGACAAAATGACGATGTCGTTCTCCTCCCCCTGGTAGTTGTCGACGATCACGGCTAGAGGGCGTTTTTCTCTGAAGTGACAAGCACTTTGGTATGCAATGAGAAAGACACCATGCCGAAAGACCAACGCACCGCTCATGGAATCCTCGCGTTTTCAGAATTTCCCTCACTTCGAAAAGCTGCTGTCCGTAGCAGACGAGAATGGTGATCTTGGTGGGCTCATACCCCTGCTGGATCAAATAGGTCGCCAAAGCGACAGCGAATTCAGCTTCAAACTTGTTCATATAGCTGGTGCGCTGCTTGTCCTCAGGGTGGGAATGATTGAGGAAGAACATGCTCTTCTGCATTCCGGCGATTTTAGGGAATTTGAGAACGCTGGGCGCGTCCTTCAGGCCGCTGTAGAAGTGGGGCATCAGCGTCTGCGAGATCTCCGGACGCATGCGGTGCTGTACCTGAAATTCTATCGCATTCCGGCGGGAAGAAACCCGTGCAGCGTCAATGACACATCACTGACGTCGAGTCTAGCGCAGGGCAGTCCGTTGCCCTCGACGAGTCTCTCGAAGAGGGACACGTTCATCTGATACTTCTCGGAGAGCTCGTAGTCGCTGGCGGCCGGCTTCAGCTGTTGGTGGTCGCCAATGAGGATCAGATGCTGGCAGTCGACGTTGAGCGCCGCTACCTGCAAAGTTAGCGGCGCTCGTACTCCAGGGGGGGGGGGGGGGGGGGGGGGAGGTCGCTCATTGAAAGGCGTCACTTTAAGAGGGCCGCTTATTGGAGGGGGTCGCTTTTGGTTCTTGTTAGAGACTGTTTCTTATCGGAGGATGTCGCTTATTAGAGGGTCGCCTATTTGGGTCGCTGTCACGCCAACCGTGGTACAAGTATGCACCTGATGGAAACATTGCACTCAGAAGTCGCTGTGGCATGGTGCATTGCAGTACATCATCAGACAATTCAACGTGCCAGATGCGGCTCCAGTATCGCGGCCGCTTCTTCCATGACGATGACGCGCGGTCGAATGTCCTTGAGTCGCTGAAAGTTCTTGGCGGCCCCAGTGGTGGTCATTCCCAGGACCAAACAGTGCCTCATCACGTGCAGGTCACGCATGAAGTTCAACTCATCCACCCGACCACGCGCCGTCTGATGCTCTCTTTCCGCCTGAAGCAGAAACGCCCAATCGTCTCTTGTCTTGATACCCGTAAATACCGGCATCTCGTCTTATTTCAAAATAACGCAATTGAGAAAGCCATTCGAACTCTCTACCCGTCGAATGACAATCAGAAGCTTCCGCTGAATCTCTGCACTCCACGACTGGTAGAGCTTCCAACGCAAGTCGAGTGGCAACGTCCATACGTTGGTGTGTCGCAGTAATCTTTCTTGTGTCGCTTTGTCCAAAACTGTCTGCTGAAGAATCTGCGGCGCAAAGAGAGCCAGACGCGAAGCCGGGTTGCGAGCCTGAAATAGCCAGTCAGTACGATAGGTACTGTCAGAGTTGTCATTGCAAAACGCACCTGATTGGACGCCATAGTTTCGTAGAAGAGCAGCGCCATAGTAGGAGGTGTGCCGTCGACGCTTCTGTCTTGTTGAATCATTTCAGCCCATTCCATGTCGTAGTCGTCTATAACGCGGTTGTCGTCGTCTTCGTCGTCCTCCTCCAAGGCTTCTTCGGCCAACTCTATCTCTTCTTCCATCTGAGCGGCGGCCTGCACGAAGTGCGTTGGTGTTTGGGGAATAAGCGTTGGAACGAAAGCGCGAAGGGCATGTACCATACATATCTGCAGACAAACAAGGTATGCCTTGTGCAAGGCTTGTTGCACCTTCAGAACGGCTAATGGCTACAATTACCTATACTGACAGCACAAGTATACTTACTCCGTAGGTCGGTTTGCACGTCGAACCTGCTCTGTTAGTCGAATCTACGCTCGGTGCACATGCCTATACTATGGGCACCTGCAGTAAGCTACACAAACACACTCCAGTTGCAGCAGCATTCTGCACCAGGGCGTCGTCAGTTCGGTAGAGCTGCTGCAATTTCGCGTCGGCTCGCTGCTCGTTGCAGGAGCACTGCAGCAGCGCCTCCATCACATCGCTGTCGGGATAGCCCAGTTGGTCAGCCAACTTCAAGACGCTCTCCACTGGCGGCCAGCGTCCCACCGTCTCTCGGAGACTAAAGCAAATTGAGGGAAAGACCCCATTCTAAACTATGGGTACCTTCCATTGTAGCCCCTGCGATAACAAAGTACGCGCGGAAACAACGCTCAAACGTTACTGTCATTTCTATTATGCAAATCCGACTCTTTATTGTTTGTGCAAATCCGTCCGTTCTTGAGATACGGTGATGTCGCAAATTTGAATTCTAACTGTGCAACAAATGGGAAGGTCGTCTGGGCAGAGTTCGCGCGCGTATGACAAAGGAACGTTGGATTCAGGCTAGAACTGCGCATACCCGGCCAACTGGGGATTGTAGAAGGCCTCGTAGAAGTTCCTGTTGAGCCAGGCCATTGCCTCGTCTACGGAGGCCCCCTTCACGGCGGCGAACGGCAGCTTGGCTTCCATTTCCGTCAACTTATGCTGCGTCATGAGTTGATAGACCTTGCGCGGATCGTAGCCACCCAGCGCACTGCTCATCGACCGCCTCTCTCTCGGAGAAGACAGC